>LGAG01000621.1:220933-231748 GCA_001278395.1 Lerema accius | reverse complement strand
AGGTTAACCGTTTTAACAGGTTATCCTTTTAAATAGGTTTTCCGATCCCTGCTTTCAGGTAGAGTCATGGATAATTGTGAGTACCAGTCACCATTAGAAAATAAATAAATAGGTGGAAATGATAATGAAACTTGTATTATAATCCTATAACCTTGGATAATTGTATGAACGGATGGCCAAGAACACAGGGACTAGCAAATAAGCGACTTTCTTATAATCATTACACCTGCAATCATCTGAAAGTCTAGGGATTGTAATGATAACGAAGGTTAGGTCAGGGATGAAATGTATAACACAAACAAAAGAATATTCTCATATCGAACATGGTGGTATACACCACCAGGTGTTATTTTAGCGAAGCGTTTAGCGTAGGGTTTAGCGTGGCGTTTAGCGTAGCGTTTAGCGTAGCGTTTAGCGTTTATTTACTCTAATCGTCTAAAGGCGGAGAACGATATAAGAGGATACATTTTCTGTTAATTTTATCCCGAAATAGCGTAACGGATTCAACGCGTACGTAACACAGTGTGGGTGTGACACTGATCTCAAACTCAATTCCCGCTGAGATTAGTGCCACACACACGATACGTCACTTACCTCGTACTGTCACCGTCACCTCACATCAGAGTGTCACACTACATCCTTCGTGGATTTATGACATTCTGTAACTTAAACTACCATTTCTGGAAATTTCTTTACGCACCTTTTGTAAAGTTATGCGCGTGTAAGAAATTAATTAACCTTTGCTCAAAGAGGTTACTCTTTTACAGTGTTATTATTACCAGAAGACTAACTTTGTAATAAAAACATATGAAGTCGATGTTGGGCTTTAAAGTTAACCAAAGTAATGGAAATGCATACGCTCAAAAAAAAATTGAAAAACCCCGATAACGAAATTTAGTACCGACTTCATGATAAACATCATGATATATGGTTTACGTATATAGTATAAAAATGTATGCAAACGATTAATGTTTAAATTATTCACATCTCATTTTTGTTGTGCCTAGGGAAGCGTTTTAAAAATGTCCGCAATTTTTCCACGTTCCATTCCACGGAGCTATTCATCAAAATATTACCATAATAAAGATGGAGTGGCAGATATTATTGCGAATTTATATAACGAAGATTGCAGGGTATGATAGGTGCCTTATAACTTTTACTTTCATAGGCTTTCAGTAGAATCATCATAAGAATCATCAGTTTGTATGTTTACCTAAAAAAATAAACCCTAAGTTTAAAAATGTATAACAAATGAAACTACATTCGGAACTAAAGTCACTTATGCCCTTTATAATTGATTAAAATGGTTTTATAGCAACAGTTTTAATCTCGCTCAAGTTTGAAGTCAGACACAGGTGCTTTACCCCGAGTTTTGAGCAATCACTTTCCAAGTTACTAATTATTCCTGCTCTTTGAGCTTCTGCGCTACAAATGGAGCTGTGGTTGAATCTATTACTGTACTGACGTAAATCTGCATTGACTGCAATTCTTTCCACTTAAATGGTAAATGATCAAAAGTATCACCGCATCGTATATTTTTTTATAAAATTAAAAGTCAGTACAGACAATAAATATGGCAGTTGATATTGGTCAGTTGCATCTGTGAATCAGTTTTTTTGTGTTAATATCGGATTTCTTTATCTGAATTTTCAATAAAATGTTGTTCGATTTAATTTCGAATTGGCTTCATACTCAACTGTTTGCCTACGAGCAAATAAAAGAGCTGAAACAGAATACGTATTCAACATTTATTTAAAAACGAAATGGTTCCAGAAATTTTACTGCGTAAAATTTTCGAAACATAATTCTTTGTTAATAATGCTTGTATTAAAAGATTTACTGACTACTGAATTGGGATTGGCGATTTCGAATTTCAGCTGGACTTGATTCGCGATTCAATCTTGTTTTTGATAAGTTATTGATACGGTATACAAATCTGGACTAAGTTGCGACAGATAAATGGGTATTATTTATTTGGCCATCTCGCATTAGTTATAATTGCAATGATTTTAGAAAATACGTTTACAAATGTCGTAAATGTTTGCCCATTTAAGGCCAAATTTTTGTACCAGTACGACAATTTTGAGCATCAAAGAAGCTCGGCCGCGTCTAGTTTACGCATACAATTAACCTTTCCATATTCGTGCAAATGTTCCACTTAATCTGGGAAAACTTTGCTAATATGGCTGCCATAAGCTGCCTTAAGTGGCAACTTATGCAGTCACGCTGTTACGTTTATTTACACATCCATTTAAAGCTGAAACTACGTAGGTTGCAGTGCTACATACATTTATATTTTGTTATCAAAGTAAATGTTCGTGATTATGTAAGAATTCGAAGTGTTTATTTCATTCCTATTACACATCTGGCTTTTTGCGAGGTTGAAAATATATTATCTAAAAGGTTTTACTATTAAATGATTCCAATAAAGGAAATTTATCGAAGCGCAATTAGGTCGGAAACTTTTCCGAAATTATACCCTAAAAGGATTTATAATGAAAACTAAAATGAAAAGCGATTAAAATTGCTAATATCTCAGATTATAATTACATATGACTGTGGAGTTCGTAGTTTAGTTGAGACTCGAGACAAACCGTAATTATTGAACTAAAGGTTGTGTAAATATAAAACGAACATTTTCATATTTTTGGAAACAAAGTACGTTTAGATTAATGAAGTAAAGGATATCTTTATTTATAGAAAAGTCTGTCTTTTCGTGGGACATTATATTCTCTCAGAATTAATTAGGTGGATTTACATTTTCACATAAGAGTTAGACTCAATTAGGGACGTTGATCGTATATTATTCCAAATTTTGAGGTATGAGATTTTATTTCTAAATACATAATACCTAAACTCAACAGTTTTATATTATATTTTAAATTTATCTTGCACTTGTTTATATAGGTAAATTGTTTATTTGTATCTATTTGTTTATATCTTGGTAATATTCGTAATCATCTCTTCTATATAAAATAACCAACGAAACCCTAATTCTAGAGTAGGGCTTGTGTTGCTTTCGTCGATAAAATTCCTTGAGGCGATTCCTACCTTCAATCTAATATTATTTGCATTGGAGTCAGAACTCTTCAGGGTCACAAAAAATATTGCCGCGTCATATGAAATATAGGCAATTCAACCCTTTGGATAGAAAAATGTTGACGTCTTTTTTTCTAGGTCTTTGGTTGACGTATTTTATTTTTACTGTTTTTTGTGGCGAATTTGTTCTATATATGCTTATCCCGATGGATAGATTTATTCACGAGAATGCTTAGATGATTGAAATGAAAATGTAAGTATCTTTATAAATAAAAATGTAGTCCACTTATGTTTTTCCCAATGTTTTAATATAAAACGATCGTGCAAAAAAAATTGCCGAGGAATTCCAGGAAAACTGACTTTCTATTCAAAACCGCAGAATCAACCATATACATAAAGCCTAACTACGATAATTATAATCCCGTATAATTACACTGTATTCATTAATTAACCACCCACAAAGGATCAATGAGCGCAATGGCCTACCGTCGTAATTATAAGTAGCGGCACAACAATCTCTATTATCGTTCACTAGCATAGGCTCATAAAGTTGATTAAGTATATCTAGTAGGACCGTTAACATTAACGACTGTAACAAGCAGGTGGTGTGTATTAGCAACATTAGCTAAGCAACCATATTTACTTTGAATTTTAGTTACTAAGTGGCAAACGCCAGACTTACGTAAGTCTGATTAAGCCAGGTTAGTAGGTTTATTAAGTACTAGACGTCGCCCGCGGCTTCGCCCGCAGAAGAGTAGTATTGAAAAATATGGAAATTATCCCAAAGGAACATATAATCGGGATAAAATGTATCCTATGTCCTATTCCTGGATGCACCCTATCTGTGTACCAAGTTTCAGCGTCATCCGTTTAACGGTTAAGGCGTAAAGGAGGGACAAACATCCGAACATCTTTACAAACTTTCACATTTATAATATTAGTAGGATTAGTAGGATGTGCGATCTGGATTAATGTTCTCTAAGTGAGAATAATGACGAAATGAAAGTGTTACACTAGTCGTGTCTCGTGGTGTTCATTACATTTCTAAGCCTACTATTATACTGTCCTATATATCACGTTTTCTTTCTAATTGACTAATAAAAGAGCTAAAAGCAGTGTCTCATTAAAATAATTAAAAAGTTTCTTCATTTTGTTTAACCTACTCATCGTCATGTGTAAACTAACTTCCAAGAATAAACTTAATTACAGCGATATACGAGTATCCCGCATAAACGTCACGGTGGCGTAACTTAGTAAGATTGATTCCCAAGTTAGTTCAAAGTTATAGAAAGTTCCGTCAAATGATAAATGGCTTATATTTACTGGGGACATCCACCCACATTTTATAGTCTTAGGGGACGATTTCATTGATGAAGTATAAGCCTTATAGATACCGAGGATATATCTGTTATTTACCCTCAGATGTTTGTATTTCATCAACTACTTTCCGAAGAATAACTACAGCCATTTGACGACCCGTATGGCGCAATGGTTACTATAGCGAACAACGTGCAACAGGTTCAATTCCTACCGCGACAGAAAGAGTAATAAATTAAAAAAAATATTTTTTCATTAATTTCATTAAAATTGTTGTTTGATGTTGAATTTACGATTCTACTAATATTAGTAACCGAATATTAGCCTATAGATTCATGACAAGTAAGTACTTACTGTAAGGTTCATGATTTCATACATTCATTATTGTATTAATTGTTTGGTAATATGAAATACTGGTCATTAAAAAAACGTAACGGATAGAAAAAGTAAAAAACGGAATTGGCGGGAGATATATTACGAATGACGATATTGATGAAGTAAGCCGACGGGAAAGAGGAATAATAGAAATGGCGTATAATAGGAACTAAGGAAAATAAAACACTACTTAAATGTAAATCTGATATAAATGGATGTGTAGGTATAAGTATGAGAGGCAACTGACAAATATATACATTGTAATCATGGGTAAGATGGAGTTTTATTACCGTACTTATTGACACAAGATACTACAAGTCAGATATTATAAAAGTTAGTATGATTCGGGAAATTCCGTTCTCGTTACTATGCCTCCTTAAGTGCTCATCCTAAGCAAACTCCGCGCAAGCTTCTCGAAAGATTTACTTAGTAAACGTTCATTTAAATAAGTGAATAATACTGTCAAGAAGATGCCAGTGAAATATTGCCCCTCGTACGACGTATATTACTCCAAAAAAGTGCGTTTTTATAAATCTTTTTTGTGTTTTGTCCCCTAAAGTAAAAATATTATTGAAAGTAGGCTTATTTTAGTGTATTAGAAAGAGAAGTTTAGGATCTTTGTAGGTTATATAATGTAGGTATAATGGCATCTTGTAGCTTCGTAGTATCTCCTCAGACGGATGCATAGACGGAAATCATTAGTGGAAATCCAACAAGATTTAACTTACACTTCTAAATACTCTGTGCAGCGTTATTCTTGTTGAATTTTCCTTTGTCTTGAAGATACGGCGCTTGCAATCAAATACCTTTATCGAATAAAGTTCCAATCTGTGCCCTTTAGATGTGTAGTAAAAATAGATTGCCTTGCGCGACTGTTCAATTATGAAATGGAGCGCACGTTGATTCAATCACGGACGATAGAATCGTGAACAATTTTTTGTAAGCTTTGAAATTGTTATACGCTTTGTAGTTTTTATTCAAAGTTAAGGAACTTCGAAATTAATTGACAGATTCGTTCGGTTGTTTGGTGACTGACGCAAATAAGAGCTAGTAAGGCTTCAAAAAAGATTAAGAAAGTGGAAGTATATTTTTGCATTCCTTGTTTTTATTGCTTCTCGGTTATCATAACCGCCGATGACATAAACCGACTTATGAATCTTATAACAGTGAATTTCATCGAAGTGACAGAAGTCGGGACCCTCGTATAAGATCAAAGGCCGTAAGGGTAGCGTGGAGCAAATCGAAATGTTTAGCTACAAAGCTCATTTCCTATCCATATATAAACACGTAGTTTTGCCGAGGTGAAAATCATATTACGTTGGCGACCCAGACCCCTCGTAGCAACCACTACAAGTAGAGTTAGAGGTCTAGTAAGACTGGTCGTGACGTCCAGTGTAAAAAGACTTAGAAAAATGTGAATGCTGGATTAGAATACAGTTCTCATTGGTCTGGAGGCTCAATTCTATTTCGTCGTTCTGTAAAATGGTATTGTCTGTGTTGTTTATGGGATGTAGGTGATCTTTGCTAATAATATTACTTTGTTATGAGTCTATAAATGTAACTTGAACTAGAAATAGTTTTTGATCTGTATTATAGTGACATTCATAATGTTAAAAACAGTAAGCCGTTTGGACTGTAAATGAAATAGTGCAAAAAAAATCATTAGGTACCCAACTTCTGGCGCAGTGGAGGGAAAAACCGCAATAATTTTAATAACTTTTCTCATGATCATTTTTGAAAGCAAATTCGTGTTTGGTAGGCATGGAAATTTAGTACGGCAGCCTATCGTTCTAAATATAACTTAGCGAAATACAGTCTGACCCAAGCAGATTTATGGGCACGATTTGTCCGAAACCTTCAATAGGGACAATTTTATAATGATGTCAATGTTTTATCGAGAAAAATAAAATCAATGAGACGCGATATTACGCAACATTTGTTTTTAATTATTTTCAAACTGATTCAAAAATAGAACACGACATTGATTTCTGTACAAAATACGTGGGCGTGTGGCCTCCCACATCAGTCAATTTGCCAAATGCTTTTATTTTTGGATTTGAATAAATGATACAATAATTATTGTATGTAGTTATCATGTTTATTAATACGCGAAGGATTGAACTTTGAAACATTTTAGATTAGGTAATGCTCGCACGAGTTTAAGATTAAGCTTTGCATGGATTAATTAGATTCAGAAGAAGTAGTGGAATTTAGTTTAAAAACAAATTAAAAATACATCTATTTTTTAAAGTAAAACAAAACCTACACACGAGTTTAATTCATGAGATTATGCGTAAGTATGTATTTATGTACATGGCATAGCATACATACAGTAAATACTGCATGTATGTATGTCAATTTCCCTCCTAGAGCAATGGGGTAAAAATCTTTTATTAATCTTTATACGGCATCGATATGATATCACCATTGCGCATCACTATAGTGTTGTGGTTTCAGTCTATTTTCACCGCACGTAGTAATTTAATAATGGAGGTGGGCAGGGTGTTCGGGTCGATTGAGCGTTTTATTGTGACTAATGGTGTTGGTTTAAGTTTAAACTGAATTAAAAAATAGGTATAAGGTAAGGTGGGGTAAGACTGACACACGGGGCAAGACTAACACTGTCTATTATCTCGATACGTATAGCTTATATACGAAATTCTTTTAGTCTGTAAGATAGAACAAATGTAAATGTTCCCGGCTAAAACACACACATGACATTTCTTCAAGTGCATATCGAGATAATAGACAGTGTTAGTCTTACCCCACCTTACCTTAGCTGTGTCATGGACACAGCTTTGTGTTGTACGTGAATACGTTTATGATACAGTTTATTTATTAAAATAAAATATACGTCGTAAAATTATCGAAAACCGCGGTGCTTTCCCCTACGCCGCGGGCGATTTTTCACTGTTCTCGCTGATTGTAATTAATTCTTTGATCCTTTAGCTATACAGAGGTATAATTTAGAGGTATTATTTTGGATAGAGACGATACATTTAAAAGTACAACGCCAAACTGTATCCTCCGATTTTGTAATTAGGTTTTTAGGATTGCTCCCATATGGCAGCAAATTTAAGGACGTATTCTCGTTAAAACCAATTTTCAGCTCTAATAACAACCCCTCATGGTTCGAAGCTGGCTCCAATGGTTCCAACTCTTTCCCGTGAAGTCGGGAAAAAAAAGATCAAAGATAGTTTTGGAAAATAACACTTCAATTAATATACTTACTGTAAACACATAAATATACTGTAAACACATATTAAAATTTAATTATTCCGTTTTTATAGGTTTAAACAATTGCCATACTCCAGAATTTAATATTAATTTATAATTGATATTTACATATATTTAATTCAACATTTGATTGAACATTTATTATTATCGAACTACATATTTGGGTCCTCATAGTCGTAATCGAGGAGCACTATAAACTCACGAAAGTTTTATAGTTTTTAATTTATACTCTGAGCTTATCAGCTTCTCAACTGTCGATTGAACTGTCGGTCGTAACATACAAGGGGGAAACGAAATCGCTTCGAAGCCGGCTCGAGTCATAAGCGCAAGCGTTGTAGCCGAAAATCGCACGATCAACGCGCATTGTATTCTTGCTTGGGAATTAATTACGAGAGGAGAGATTCTCTGCAGTCGAAATTCGCCGTAACTCATTAATTCTGGATTAGGATCAGTAGAAGTATTACAAAATATGTGATTGCGCCATCTATTCTATTAGCCTTAGGAACGTGTCGTATACAATTCATATTTATGCCATTACATATTGACACATAAGTGATACATAGACATGTATGGGTAATGTAAATGCGACAGCCAAACGAACATATTATGGCATTGTATGGAAGCCTAAACTTAAAGATTGTAACAATAATAACATACCGGTGGAAACAATAAATTGTAGGATTGGAAATGCATTAATTGATTCAATCATAAAACAAACGAGTATTGAATAGTTAAATACAAGCTTTTAAAATTAGTTAAACATGCATTTCAGATGATGTCAGTAAATGAAGAACAATTTATTGTTTTGAGCATTTACTCAAACGTTTGTTTTTCATAACTATTATGTGCTGTTTTTTAAAGCGAAGTAAAGAGGTAGGTTCATCCATCCATAAAAAATCCTCGCTTTTCCCTTTGTTTGGTTGACATTGCGTTTAAATTTAATTGCTGTACAACAATAGTTTGCGTCAACGTAACGAGTATGTGGAAACGACGTTGGTCTTTCGTGTGTAATCCTATAACACTGAATAATTACTAGAGAGTTTCCTTGAAAACCGGAAGTTTGATGTAACCAACTTCCTTTGCGCAGTATACCTACTATTGACGATCATAAATTAATACAGACTGGGAATTATTATTATAGTTTAGATTATTACAGCTTTGTTTTGTTTCTCGAGCGTTACTAAGTACGGTCATTTTTTTAGTACGCTCTACAGTATTAACGGCTTAACGCATTTTCCATCAGGTGTTGATAGATTCGTCCCCATTGTTAGAACGACGTAGGCTATAATTTTTTTTAAGTATAGCCGCACCTTTTTTGCCGTCGGATTTTTGTTAATGACTGATGATTATTTATACGTTTACCTAAATATCACTTGTTTTTTAATTTAATTTTTTGTACATCTGACGACCCCGTAGCCTAGTTGGTAGTGACCCTGCCTGCGAAGCGCGGGATCCCGGGTTGGAGTCCCGGCCGGGGCAGATATTTATGTGACAGATAAAATGTGTTAACGTTTTTTTTATCTATACTTACTTGTCTTATGACTTGGAGCATTGCTCAAGTGTCTATGACATCCAGTAATTGGATTGAGCGGTGTCGTAGTAAGACATCCACTTAATTTCATTGGCTAAGTTAACAAAGTACGCTCCGTCAAGTCTAGGCACACGATACTGCATTGTTGTGTAAGTTCGAGTATTCCAGTTGGTGTTCATAGAAGTATTAAGTGTATGTAAATATAATATGACATATTGTGTATTATCTCTGTAACCCCAGTAGGTAGACACTTGATATCTACAAGAGAGTTGTAATAAAATAATAATAATCCTTGTAACAAAATGACTAGAAATTAAAACGTTAAAAATTAAAAAATTGTCATGGAAGAAATAAGAAATTTTCGGAAAAAATCTACAACCTACTATTTTTTTTAACTCTTTCAAAGTGTTTTTTTAAGGTTGTGTCCAAATTTTAAAGAGGCTTTTAACGTCGTAATATTTTGACATAACTATTTCTGTGTTCAAAAGCTACTGAAATGTGAGTTCCAATATCTATGAAGGTAGGGCGTTGATGCCTTTGATGTACCGGATTCCTTTCATTTCCTTTTCCCGTTTCTCCTCGTCACCGCAAGCGTATCTATGATACTCGTACATGACACGTAACACGATGTATACAGTTTGCCTTTCCAGCCAATTTATTTATTTAACTAGTGGACCCGCCCTCGCTTTGCTTTGGTAAACCTACGCCGAAACGAAGGTAAAAAAAGTAGCCTAAGTTACCCCTTATTACATCAGCTACCCGCCAGTGGAAGTCCCGTCAAAATCGGACCAACCGTTTCAGAAATTAGTCAGTACTTGAGCAGAGCTCTAGGCCCTGGGTTTCTAACTTGGGTTTAATTACCCCTGCAGTGGTAAATCAGCAAAGAAGACCCGCCATTTTAGTATGGGAAGTGGTACCACATTGTACAGTAATACAACTTTGACCATTTTCAAGTTAATGTATTAGAATAATAAATTAATTAATTTCACTTCGCTAGCTAGTTGGGTTTATGAGATAATCTAATTTAAAAATTGCTAACACTGCAATGTTCCCATGTCAAAAAATGGCTTAACGGCTTACAGCACTTACAGTATTTTCATTTAAAGCTATTGTTAGGTTTATTAAAATAAAAAGCGGTAGACTCTATTAGTTGTTTTATTAAATTATAATTAAAACATTTTGAACCATAATATCACTTGAACCAATTCAAAATCATTGTCAATAAATACGTTAGAAGTATCCAAAAGTAGATATGATACGAATCCGAAAAGCAAAACAAGGTTCTTTATTCGTAGCAAATGTTTGTCGTTTCATCC
>LGAG01000621.1:205424-220209 GCA_001278395.1 Lerema accius | reverse complement strand
CCCTATAACAAAGTAACTAGAAAGTAAAACGTTAAAAATTGTCATGGAAGAAATAAGTGATTTTCGAAAAAAATCTATAACCTACTTTTTTTTAACGCCTCGAAAATTCTGTCCAAATTTTAAAGATTTTAAAGAGGCTTTTAACGTCGTAATATTTTGACATAACTATTTCTGTGTTCAAAAGCTACTGAAATGTGTTATGTGAGTTCCAATATCTATGAAGGTAGGGCGTTGATGCCTTTGATGTACCGGATTCCTTTCATTTCCTTTTCCCGTTTCTCCTCGTCACCGCAAGCGTATCTATGATACTCGTACATGACACGTAACACGATGTATACAGTTTGCCTTTCCAGCCAAATTATTTATTTAACTAGTGGATCCGCCCTCGCTTAGATTTGGTAAACCTACGCCGAAACGAAGGTAAAAAAGTAGCCTAAGTTACCCCTTATTACATCAGCTACCCGCCAGTGGAAGTCCCGTCAAAATCGGACCAGCCGTTTCAGAAATTAGTCAGTACTTGAGCAGAGCTCTAGGCCCTGGGTTTCTAACTTGGGTTTAATTACCCCTGCAGTGGTAAATCAGCAAATTTACAGAGGTAATAAAATATGTAATTATTAGGATCGTAAAATAAAAAATACAGAAAAAAATTACTTGTACTGTTGTTGATGTGTTTCTCAAAATCAGTTTTCCTCATAGGTCACAGAGTTAACGTTATTGAAAAGGTTACAAACCACTGCTCTAGGCCTTTCAGTTAAGAGGGAAGACCCGAGCTTAGTTGGTCGTTTATGGGTTGAAGCTAATCTAATACCCTAATAATAACATTATACTCCATCCGGCGTAGTTGAGTGAAAATTATGAGTATATCCGTTACATTATATTAAATTATTTAATTTCCTTCAGCCCACGCTAACACATAGCCTCTTATGGATGTAGGATATTCTGTCTACGTAAAATCATAATCTTATTAAAGATGGCTGAAACAAAGAAAATGTTTAGGGACAAATTTTAATATACAAGTAAGCTGGGCTAATGAATTCCTCTCAAATTAGAAGGAATTTCGATGTAGACTATATTTATAAGTTTCTCTGAGGCTTTAACGTAGAGCTTAATATCACTCGGTGTTGCGAAATTTTTACCACAACTCCGGCACTGCTTTTTTTACCTTTAATATTAGACTGAATAATTTACATTTTTAACACCGTAAACCTCCTTAGAAAGTAAAATATTGGGTAACTTAAACTAAAATTCTGTATTGGTGATGGTGAAACTAAAACTGATATTCATGGGCGACAATGACCACTTATTATTTCGTAGATCATCTGATTTGTTCATGACCTTTTTTAGAAACAAAAAAATTTAGTCTTAGGTTTAACATGTACTTAATACGACCAATAAAGAGACCCAGGAAATTGTCTTCCGTCTTGTGTTGCCACTTTTTTTTATAAATGGAGTAACGCAGCAATACACACTACCGACTTCTCTACTATGAATATAATACAATACATACTTGTGTGGCGTAGCGTGAAGTGTAGTATTTACTTCTATAAAAGTTTTTTAAAACAACAAAACGTGACTGGTTAAATAATATAAATCCACGCACCATTAGACTTGAAGGGTTGGTCGAGCTTTCAACGCTGCCCTTACAAATACCCTTACGTTAATTAGATCTCGCGATACAAACAAACTAGAGAGGTTGGGACAGACTTACGTCCACTTATCTTGCTTCGCCAGGCTGTAGGGCATGTCAAAAAATAAAGATTTTTTTTAAAACAAGCTTTTATTACTTGTTAATAAGAAAAAGAAAACAAAAAAGTTAAAAGTGCAAAATTTTTAGTCCCCACTGTCAACCGTTGAGGAGTTCAATCGTCTGGAGCCAATCCTGGTAGCAGTATTACATCATGCTTATTATAAACATACATTGTCATCAGGACTGGACCAGTGTGTAAAATTTTAGCTCAATCAGACACCGGGAAGTGGAAGTGGAACACCAGGACAGGTGAAACTAAATAAAAGCTTCTAAAAATGGCTAGATTTAACAAAATACCATTTAAACCCTTTAAAACTATTATGACTAAGGTCGATGAACTTTCAATCAGTACACGTGTATGTAAACAGCGACAATGCAAAGTTTGAAAGTTGTAAATTAAACATTTAGAACCATAAAGTTGGTTGATTCTAATATTGACACCGAGACAACGAAAAGACGTACCGAATTTCGTAGCGTAATATTTGAGCAGTTGTAATTAAAAGGGTTGTGAAGGCCGTAGGGTTAAGACAATATTATTTTATGTCCTCTGAGTCTTAACCGAATTTCACGCTTGCCTTTTAAAAAGTGCTCAAGAAAGATTCTTAATTATTTATAGTCTATTTTTATTTCGGTCAAAATATTTTTTTTTCATTACAAAGTTAGTTTATTTATAGCCGGGGATTTATAGGGAATACTATGTTATAGAGAATTAGATCTGTTTTAAGTATGATAAATAAAATAAGCCAAATGCTCACCCCAGTTAACATATAAACTCAGTCTTCAGAATAAAAAAGTGAGGTAATTTTTTTTCTTTTTTTATGATTTGGCATACGTCACAGAGCACGGTCGGCAATGTACCGGGAAACCTTATCATTTGTTATTTACGTTATAATTTTATCGATTACACTTTTTTGTTCCGAAGGCGGTGTCTATATATTTTTTGGTCTGAGTTCAAATGATACAAAAAAAAATGTATGGAAGTTTTTACGACATTTATTTTTGTATAGGTACCTATGTACCTTCATCTACTGTATTGTTCCATAACTATACTATACTACTATGAAATTGTAATCTAAATAGTATCTTCAGAGCTTTAGACTACTCAGTATCCCGTTATTATTAGAGATTTATAGGAAGTATTTATAGAGATCGATAGAGGAAGTGCGTTTGTTCTAATTCCCTTATCATTTCGTTCAGTTCAATTTAGGTTTGTTCAAGACAGCTTTCAGGCAGATTAGGTGGCTTACGTCACTCGGTTCGAACCTTTCTGTTTTTGAAGCTTACAATTTATTCAATTGAGAAATTGATTATATTGTATTCCGATTCAAATATGCAGTTATGTAAAATGTGTAGTATCTATTAGTTGTAGAGCTAAATTGCTAAGTATCTATATTTTTTAAAAACCCCTACTAACCACAGCCATAGTGGTTATCTACCACATGGATTAGCATTCAAATAGTTCTGTGTTCGATTTCCGACGAGACAGAAGATTTGAATGATGAGATTCTGTTTCCGGTTTGGCTGCGTGAGAGTTCGTGTATTGGTGTTGTCTTTGGGAAGCATGATAATGAATTTATGTGTATTTATGAGTATGTTGTATTACTTATATGTATAATTATTCTAAAAAACTTGCTCTCACTATCTGTTCAATTGTGCTCTGGTATTCTATTAAAAATAATCCAATCTTCTATTCACATCTATATTCAGTATAACTGGAACCAACTACAGTTTTCATTGAAACTGAGTTACTTGGAACCCTATTTCTGTCAGGTATACTATTGGTATGATAAAAACTATATTGGTTATTGATATCTCTGTATTTCCTATTTTTATCTGCGTTATTCTTGTAATGAAGAAAATAAATTCTACTGAGAATTCCACGGAGGGAAAAGCAGAGATTCCACTCAGTCGGATTGAGTTATCATTGATTGTAACGGAATTTTCAGCGAATTGGTTTGCTCTTTCTGCTAAAGTTACTCACTGTATTTATTAATGTTAAATACACCAGAAAATTTGTCACAAACTCAAAGTCTTGGATTGAAATTAGTCGAGAGGAAATATTGAGAAATTGCCTTACCGAAATGTTGTAGCGTTATAATTGAATTTTCTTGCTTGCGATTGACGTGGCTAAATGACACCTGAAAAATAACGGCCATTACCTCACCAACAAGGCAATTATATTGCTCCAGTTGCAAACTAACCATTAAATTAAGAGAAAAAAAATCTGACTATGAAAAATTTAATGAATAAAATCATGAAAATTAAAAGAGACGACCGTATGGCCTAGTTGGTATATGCCTGCCCCTGAATGCGAAGCGAGGGGTCCCGCGTTCGATTTCCGGCCGGGGCAGATAAAGTGCCAGACAAATGTTTGTTCTCGGGTCATGGGTGTTAGTGATGTGGTATTTGTGTTGTCCATGCCACCCGCAACACAGAGAATCCTACTGCGGGGGTATGAGTGTGTTGGCGTTTTTAGCTTTTAACTGGGGATGACAATCAAAAAATTACTTCTTACCCTAATTAGAACCATAAGTTATTGTAATAAGGTCTATGTAGTTTTGTTGCTATTAGTGATTGAGTGTCTCGTAGGACTGTTTAAGGAAACTGTAACGGACCGGACGCAACAGCCCAATTTAGTATTAAGAAGAGCAAGATCAACATCGGCTTAATTTAACTAAAGAATTAGTCGAAGTGTACTTAATTATTTGTAGAACCTGGTAATTATCCCTTGAAGCAAATCACTTTGAGCAATTTAGTATACTTGTAATTCTTGCAAGTTGATTTTGAGAGCTTAGTTTTTCGGTTTGAGACTGCCTAACTACCTAACTTAGTTACTAGGTGGGTAATTTTTTTGACAGTATGTATGTATGCAGGTATATAGTAACTATAAAATATGCCTGCATGCCTGCCTACATACTAATGTATTTAGCAAGTTCTGACGGCTAAATGGATCATAACAAATTATCCGTCATTGATTTTATATAGTGAGAATAATAATAATACAATAAGTTTTTAAATTACACGCTATATAAATTTATTGCTGTCTGTTTTTGTATGTGATTGGTTAATACTATATCTTTTTTTAAGCAGTAGTAGGTTAACCTTTACTGTCAGTCTCTTTTACACTAGAAAAAGTTACAGAAAAAAGTCTTCGTAAAGTTTTCTTTGAGAAAATACTTAGAAACTTGATCTGCCTCAATGATATTTTTATATCTGATATGATTTACTTTGAATAAAAGACAGTTTGTGTTACGGATACGCCTACGAAAAAGAAAAAGCGATGATATTATCTTATATTCTTGGTTATCCGCTAAAGACGGTCGTATTTGAGTTCAGCCGCATTGTCAGTAAAAACTCGACTAACATAACTCTTATCTTCACTAAGATATTGCTTCGAGAAAGTCCCTTAGAGTTTTCAAGTAATATTTTTCTACACAAAATGAAGTGCACTTTTTAAGCTGAAAATAAGTGGACGTAAAATAGCCCGTTAATTCAGTATTAGTATCAGTTAGTGGAGATTTATTGCGAATGCGATGATTTAGGATAGTCTGCGATATTTGGCGTGAATGGAAGTTGGCGTGTTTTAGTGATGAAACGATGTAAAAAATACTCGTACAATTACTTTAAAGTTTGCCAACTTGTATTGTAGCCAATTATTTTGCAGGCAACTCTATTTCATCGGATTCGCAATAAAACAGCGCTTAATTTGATATATAATGTTTCATAAACAAACAAGTGTAATTAAAAAAGATTATGCGGATTTAGTGACATTTTGTGTCAGGAATTTTAAGCCGTTTGAAGGCGTTCAATATTAACGATTATTATCTAACGATAACTATCAGGGTCGAACACGTCCGCAGTTGCTTTACTTCGTCGATCGCTTAGGATCTACGCAAACCGCCGGGCTATGAGCGCTATACGAAACTCATGGTAAGAGAAAGGGTGAAGATTTAAATTAAGTTAAAGTTGCAAGAATAATCAATTTCGTTCTTTGCAAACTCACACAGGGACATTGTAATGGCTTGTAACGGATTTCTATTATAACTTTCAGAAACTTTTTATTCGTTTCTTTGTTCCTCTACATTAGTTTACGTATTAAGGTCTATTAAACTGTGCGAAGCCGAATCGGTTTTTTACGTTCGTTTATTTACTTTATCCTACTTTTGTTTATATTGTAAGATCACCGTTGATCAATCATCTTCTGTAGAGTTGGGAAAATATGTACTTAGTAGTACGAAATCAACTGTAAATCAATCATTAAAAATCTGAACATAATATCTTAAATTGTGTATAAAATGTATTTATTTATAGACAAACCTATCAATCTATTCTACTATCCCTATTCTTCTGACCCCACCCACTTTTGGAGCTACTACAGTTATTAAATTCTACTACATGAACTACGTGGATGTTGAGTTTATTAAATAATAATGTAATTACGCTATCCGACGGTTACTAAGCGGCCTGTTATTAAAGTTTAGAAATTAATCTTTCCACTCCGAATGTCGCTTCGATCACTTATGACTGACATGAATTGACTCCGAGCTATTTAATAATAAGGTCTAAAGTTTACTTACGCCACGACATATACTTACATTGTAGGAGGGGTCGTTATCGACCGAGTAGCATGGAATGTTGTCACCTCTAAACCTCAGAGAAAGTACACTTTTTGAAGTCCCATCAAACTCTTGGGATAGCCTCTAAAATGTACGTTACGTGTGTTTGGACGATGCATGAAGGAAAACACTTAACATCAAGTGGCGCATGTGTTCATTTACTTGAGTAGAAAATAATTGGCATACCTAATATAATAACAACTTTATTGTGTTGGAAAAATAATAATATCATAAGCGACATTCAACTCCAACATGGACACATTATGGAGTTAATGTACGAGTAGGTATGTAAAATGTTTTTTTTTTTTAATTGGAACGCTCATAGCCCGGCGGCTAACGTGAAATACTCATAGCCTATAGGCTTGCGTTGATCCTAAGTGATTGACGATTGACTGCGGGCGTGTTCGGAAAGTGGATGTGTTACCATGTGGTGCTTGGTTGGTAGGAGGAAAACAATTTTTGAGCGTCTCCGACCTCCTTGTTTAAGAGGGTACGTTTCTTAACGTAAAGTATAGTTCGTCATGACGAAGGTAATTGGATGATATAATTTTTTTTTACACTTGGTTTGGTCACTAAACTCCGCTAATCAGTACTGGAGCAGCGTGATGGAGTATGCAGGTCTCCTTAGTTATGAGGAGAGCTCCGTGCTCATTAGCGGGCAATGGGTTGAGGCAAATTTAACATCGAAAAATGGTTTTTATTTAATTTATTTTATTGACTGCGAAAAACGAAAAAATAAATAGAATATAATGTTTGTGATGCATAGCGTCTCATAACTGCTGCGCATAATAATTACATTATTATAGTAAAAAGGAATATTAGTGGTTGCGTAGGTAGGCTACAATTAAAAGAAAAAAAAGGTAAAATTAAACTTTATTTAAAAATACAGTATTACAATTTACAGGAAAATTTACATTTCTTTAAATTAAACGTTAGAATTAGTCTTAATCAACTATAATATCTCAACTAAATATGAATGATAAATCAAAGACTATTTTATCGCTAAACATTCAATATTAACTAATACTAACAAAAGTACCTACATAGTTAAGTTAAATTTGAATTTCAGTGAAGATAAATTAAAACCTTTCTTGGCTTCTGATTTCTTTTTTAATTAATTTAATCAATCCTAGTTAGGTTAGGTTATGTAAACGTGCACCGGTTTTTTTCCGAGCTTAAAGCTTGCCAAAGAATCTCATGTTCCAAATTACACTGAAAATTAAAGATACCCGCGTTGGCTGCAGTAAAAATTTCCTTTGTATTTGAACTTCTTTTGGGATTATTTCAACTTAGTACAGAGATAAGTTAGGAAATTTTAATTTCACCTTGTTTTTGAACTTGCTTTGGAAAGTTTTAAGTTAAAGTTAACTTTAAAAATGATAATTAAGAAAGTTTGTAACGAGAAGATTGATGAATGTGAATGTATGTAAGCGGAAGGGACGAGGGCGGCCGAAGAAGAGATTGATGAATTGTATGAAAGATGATATATAGGTATGCAAGTTATGGGAGTAAGTGTTGAGATGACAGCTGATAGGGATGAATGCAAGAGACGTATGATGTTGCGCCGACTACAATAAAATTAATATTGGGAATTGGGCAATAGAATTATGAGTTAAGAAAGTTTAGAAAAAATCTACCATTTCTCTTTGGAAATGATGATTTAGGAATATTTTAAAACAACAATTGAAACCTGCCGTCCTCTCCTTTCTCGTATTTATACAATACAAATTTGTTGTTTTTGAAACCCTTTATTGTTTTTAAAACAAGAATAGGAACACAAGTCATTATGCAGTAAAAACAATGAAAAAATAAACATTCGTTCCGAGTTTTCAACGTACGTTTGATAACAATAAATTAACTTTTTTTTTTGTTTTGACTCCTTTTACAGCTTTTAATAAAGATATTTATTTGCATACCCTCCCTCGATTCGTTTCGGTAAACATAATTCTATTATCACAAAGCTGCACAAACAATTGGTTTTTGGTTTTCTTCTAGGCGATTTTATTATCCCATACACCTTATAAATAATAATAATTTAACTAACTCTGATGGTCTATATCTATTTACGCTTGCTAATCCTAAAATTAACTATAATTTGCAGAGAAAATTAGATATTAATCCCGGTTTACGCTGTGATAATTAATACTTAATTTTATCAAACCAGAATGATACAATACATGAATTAACGTTAATCAATGTTCATTAATTAAGGGGTAACATTTGGATATTACTATTTGAATATTACTTGGATTACTAAATAATATGACACAAGTCAAAAGTATTAATTAATTAAGAACATTAAACACATGTTTACAATTTACAATAATTACACCGATTGCTTACAATTAGATATGTATATAAAATATCGAAATTGCTAATTACAGATAATTGTGCTACATATGATTTATTAATTACGTATTAGCTTTAGCACAATAAATAAATTACAATCTCATAAAAATTATACATTAATATTTTTTGTAGAAATAAGACTTCGAAGCGCCGACATTTTTACCTCAATATTCCCTGGATTTTTGTATCTGTAGGTACATAGTTATATCGAGCTGAGAGTAATATAGTCTATGAAGGCGTCTAGAAACTGATGTTTTTGTATCCATCCATCTTCATCCATCATTCTAAGTAATTAACGTCCTTCCTAGCCAATAAACATCTTATTTACTATCCCTATTTTAAACTAGTACAACTATTATCCAATTACAGAAAATAATGAGACAACTAATTTACAAAATTCATCACGAAATCTCTTGGCTAATTTAAACACAAAACTAAAAAGTTTATAATATCACTGCGAATAACATAATACTTGAATAATTAAGATATTATTCCATTTCAAAGTTCATTCGTTAATTAAAACAGTCTCCCGAGTCGCGATATGATAAAACTTTTACCGACTTCAAATCCCACTGGAGTCGGGGGTTGTTGCCTAAAGCCATTAAAAGTACCTCAAGCAGTACTAAAGGTTTATATGAGCCACGCGACACGCCCACCTTTCTCTCGTTCAGCGTTTTCGGGTGTGGGCACGTTATCGGCGGTAGCGGATACGTTAGCGGGAGCGGGGGCTTCACTGACGCGGCGGTTCGCGAGTCGCCCCGCTGGTTCGCGTCAGGCACCGCAGTCTATTCGAGCGCAAATCACAGCGCTTAACAGCGTAGCAGCGGCTAGAGCGATCTGCACGCAGGCGATTACTACCAAATCGCGTGATGAGGGACGCGAATCTTCTTCCATAGGGTTATCTCTGAAAAATTTTAGATTCTTGTTATATTTGGTCACGCATTGAAAGGCGAATTACTTTATAGGGGAATACATAATTATACGATTATTATAAACTAAATGTGTGTCTAAGTCTTTGCACATCATATACAAAAATGCACTTCGTCTGTAATGTGAACGTATTAAATACAGGCGTCATACGCGTAAAAAACTTCGTGTAAAGGCCCTTTACAAGGAAGAATTAAGCAGATATTGTATTATGACTTACCCATTATCGAGACCAGGTGGATCCAGTATCGTTTTGCAGCACTGGACTATCAATGCAACGAGGAGACAGCCAGAAGCAATCCACAGCACGCCCGCAGCATTCGCTCCCACGCTCGTTCCGCTTGTCACTAAGCCCCACGCACGAGATGTGTGTATGGATACGGCTAGAGGAAAATTAAATTGCTGTATGTTATTATATAAATAACAGAGGTAGTAAGTAGATTTTCATTGCTTGGGGTTTACCTTACTTTGCAACGTATATTCCTAATGATCCCAATTATATCTAAGTTAGATTATAGGATCGTAATAGCAATGACTGTGGTATGAAATTAAAAGTGTTAATTTTCTAAATGAAGTATAGAATGATAAAATATAATAACGAGGTTTATTTAATTTGATGTAATGGTTAGAAATGTTAAAAAATATGTTTATAATGAAAATAGGTAAAGCTACTTAACCTTCAACGCACGAATAAGCTACCTATATTCTATTGTTTTTTTTATTCAATTTTTTTTAACTTATATGATGATTCTGCGCGTGCGTAAAGTGTATAATGAATCATAAAGTTGTTGCGGACGTTTTTTGGTTACATCGCTTATTATCGCACTATGATGTATAGCGATCAATACATGCATCATTGAGCGAAATAGGCAAACTATATTGTGTTAAAAACAATGTCTTTCGTACACACATGTACCCTGTATGTAGCCCTCGGCGGACAAGTATAGAAAAGATATAACCATTTCATTTTTGTTACTTACTCGTAGTTACATAATCCTAATAAATTGTGATTGGGTACACTAACGATGAACGCAGTATAAATGAGGGTACTCCCGGATCGTACATTATTTTTATCAGAACAAGACACGCCACTCCCCTGGGGGCTTATTTGGGTATTAACTTTGATTTTTATATCTTTCTTTATTAGGTACCTCTAAACTATTAATATCTGTAATTAGCTTGACTTTTATATTGTTAGGAATTGCTTAATTATTACTGCTCTTTTTAGGGTTCTTTAGTCAAGTTGAAGCCATTATTAATGGTTATACTATGTCTGTTTGTCATAGGCCCAGTTTAACGACCTTTGCTATTAAAGAACTTGTAATTTGGCACAGGTTTATTATTCTACTAGCTTTCCGCCCGTGGCTTCGCCCGCGTGGAATTCGGTTATATCGCGCGACTTCTTCGCGATAAAATGTATCCTACTTTTACTAAGGACTTAATTTTTTTTCTTACTTCAGTCACAATCTTTATGTGATCCCTACTAATATTATAAATGCGAAAGTAACTATGTCTGTCTGCTACGCTTTCACGCCTAAACCACTGAACCGATTTTTATGAAATTCGGTATGAAGATAGAACTGAAGTTGGGAAAGGACATAGGATACATTTATCGTGAAAAAGTCACCGAATTCCACGCGGGCGAAGCCGCGGGTGAAAAGCTAGTTCTTAATACATGAAAAAAGTAACAAGTTTTTGGTTAAATTGTTACAAAAAGTGTACAAAATGTTGTGTTATATTACCTGCAGCCAGCACACTGAAGCTCCCAGCAGGTATACCAAGTCCCATGTTAAACTTCTGTCGCTCTTCAATGAAAGCCACGCTGCCCATCACTAAAGTGGATATGCCGCAGACAATCTATCAGACAATAACATAGTTTCATAAATAAATAAACTTCAAAATATATAACATAATACTAATGACGTAATATTAAAAAAAACGCGACTGAAAAAAAATCATTAGGGGACTGGAGGTACCTTAAAAAAATGAAGAGCCTATTCGTATGTCAGTTTGAAAATGGAGACAAATCTAATGACACCTCAAGGAATTGAAATCTGTCAAGCCGTTTGGGCTGTAGGCAGAGCCACAGAGCAAGGAATGTATCTGTATACGGCAGAGCCAATGGACATACATACATACGTATTGTACAAGTTGCAAAAACAACACTCCTTTTGACGCAGTTACCATAGACAAAAAAATATATAGACGCAGTAGCGAAAAACATTACGCAAATAACAAAATTAACAAATGATAACTCTTCCCGGTACATTGCTTGGCAGACCGCACTCGGTGACATACGTCAGATCGTAAAAAAAAGAAAAAATTTACCTCACTCTTTTGTTCTAAACACTGAGTCTATTATATTTTTTGGTCTGAGGCAGTGACATAAAACACAGTATATCAGTCTGTTTTTGTTTTTCTACGTCGATTAGTAGTTAAACCATGTGGCTTGCATGATATCATATTCCCAGCACGTAGAACAGTCTATAAAAATGTATTGAAAGCTTCCGGTAACTAGATTCGTGCCATAAATGGAAAACTAACAAATGTGCGCTACCTGATGTTCAGTCGGGTAAACTTTGTTCTCACAATCCTTGTTGTTATAGCGAAATGTTCTTACCAAACAATGGTTATGATAATCCTAAGCATCTGATGTTCCTGTATTCAGTATGGCACACTTTAGACAGATTATACAATAACAGAAGCAACTGGATGTTTTGTCGTTTGTGTTTGTATTTCAAATAGGCTTACTTTGACTTAGGTTTCATCATCAATATTATCATTATAATCTTCATCACAACCCATAACTTCTACTGCTGAGCTCTTGTCGCTTTTCACAATATGAGTTTGTCATAAGCCTCATCATTTAAGAAATGAGACGAGATTTTACGATATTTCTGTACGTCACTGTTCCCACCCCTAAGAGTCGTTACTGTAACGATATTTCAATAAGGATTCAATGTCTAATATTTATTTTCCAGACAGCTTTCCTTTGATATTACCTGTAGGTATGATCAACGTCAATTTGACTTAGTTAACCTTGATTTTCCTTAGTATCGAAATACTCGAACATTCTCTGATAATGATTTTACAACTATCCTGCACATGCCATTATGTTATTAGTTACCAAACATTGCTTATATCGCATCGTGGTTGCAGATGGGAACCACCATTCATAAAACTTTTTACCCTTACTACGCTATATCAGATTTATTATTGCTGAAATGAGAATACATGCAAAATACGACCATAATGTCTTAGAAATATAGTCATTCCTCGTTCCGATATTTCAATTTTAAATACCAAAACGAGGCTAAAATAATATTTCGCGTTAGCTGTTAGTAACTTACCAGATTTGGGATTAGTCTATTTCTGAAAGGGATTGAAAAATGCTTGTGCAATACTGCAAATTCTTAGCGTGATGAGAATTTGCAACCCGTTTTGTTGTAGCTTGTGGTTTTGCATGCAATAACCACACAAAAGGGTTTCCGCATAGAGGGAACCTGACGGCATTTGGTATTGACATTGTTTACGGTTCCGCGAATATTGCAAAATACAGTTTACTTTCGGTTCTCCTCTATAATGTGCCATGACTATAATTAAATCTTCATCTCATCACAATTGTTTCACCTACTGCTGGATTTAATTTCATAATGTGAACATTGGCTATCATTGGACATAGAAATTAGTAAACATTACTGCTCTACGCAGAGATAGCCTAGTGTTTTGAAGGTTGATCTCCCGAAGAGAGTTCCTGGGTTTAGTCCCCACGACACGCACCTCTAATTTAAAAAGTTATATGCATATTAGATACCTACTAATTATCACTTGCTACGGTGAAGGAAAAGATTGTAAGCAAACCGGCATACCTGAGAGTTCTCCATAAAAAAGTACTCAAAGGTGTGTGAAGTCTGCTAACCTGCACTTGGCTTCACGCTGTGAGAGGAGACCTGAGCCCAGCATTGGGACAGTTATGGGTTGCCATGATAATGATGGCATCTTTAAACTTTAAGAATTTATAACGAACTCTTGACTACGTATTTTATAGTTTCCTGACGATATTTTCCTCAACGGAAGTAAATTATATTTAATTTTATCGTAAACTTTAGACCTTTGTAGTTGATCCTGTCACATCCATTACTTTGTTGTTATTCACTTTGATCAGTTTTCAGATCAGAAAGTTTGAAAGAGGTTTCTGACAACTTATTATAACCGGTTGGCGGGTTAGAGGTTATATTTTCTAAGAGATTGCTTCGATATTCTGTAATATTTACTAGCTCTGTTTTCTTCAACGGTAACTTCAGGGAACGTGACTATTAACTATGTTATTATTATGGCCTCTATGACAAAAAATTATAAAAAAATCCTAAATATTAAATAGCATTACAAAACTCTTCATTTGCGGGATCGATCCATACAGGGTTAATTTATTTTTGATATCTATCGATTCAAAAATGTGTTGGAATTATGTCTGCACCTATTTGATAGAAAGAAAGCGATGCAAAAAGAAAATATTGTTTATTTCGACAGAAATATACAATTGAAATAATAGGCAACTTATTTACATAAAGTAATGTATCATGTTTACCCACTTACTTTAAGCAAACTTACGGTTCTGTATAGCTTTTATAAATACAGAAGTGGAATTGTTTTCTGTTGTTTCAAACAGTACGCATTCCCCTATAGACGCTATTTCGTTCCCGCTGAAAAATGTTTGTAATGAAAATATTGAATGTTTGTCAGTACTTAAAACATCGTGCTTGTGAGCACAACTTTTATTTTTGTTGCCATAATTGTTTTTTGGTAAAACAGGACCCTATTACTAAGACTCCACTGTCCATCTGTCTGTCATCAGGCTGTATCTCATAAAACGTGGTACCTACTTATGTAGTGGATTTTTTTTCACATGATGTATTTCTGTTTCCGCTAAAAGAACAAATACTAAAAAACTTTCTAGTATAATAAATTACTTGTTGTAACCTTGTCACCTTTTTAATTGCAAAAAAATATTAATTATGTAAGTTGTTATTTTATTTTTTTGCGAGTCTCTAAAACCCATTAAATGTTCATAATTGAAACAAAACGCCAGAAATAATAAAAAGAACCGTGAAACTTCTCGTATAAAGTGATGAACAATTTGCAAAGT
>LGAG01000621.1:190116-204941 GCA_001278395.1 Lerema accius | reverse complement strand
AAAAATTTGCAAGTTACAAAGCGGTATTTTTTCTTCATTTCTGTAGGGTTGACACATCTCTTATCGATGAAGTCATATTATTTTTTTTGTCATAATTAGTCGATAAACTAACAATAGAGCCGTCTGATGAATGAATGAATGCATGAATCATCAACCGTCATGATCAACAATAAAGACGGGATTAGCCAGATAAAAAACATATTATAATTACAATACCTATCTATTGCTAACAAATTGATATTGTCCTGCTGAAGAATTTTGATGTTTTGATACAATAACATTTGTTACATTCAAATAGGTATACTACAAGTCAATTATTATTATAATTAATAACTCTCGGAATACGCGGTAAATTGATGACGTGGAGCCGAGCTAAATATCTTAATTAATAGTTTACTAACATTGTTAGGTGACAACCCTGTTTACCTCCCCACGGCCTTTCAGTCTACTCATTAAAATTCATCCCCTCAAATATTCCGTCATAACGTATGAATATTCTGTTGAATTCTGATATGGTTTTACTTTCTTATTAAAACAATTTAATTATGTATTTCTTCTATAGAAGGAAGGAAGATAAAATCTTGTAAATGGTATATTATATTATTAGATATGTCATTAATCCCAAGGGAACATACAACGGGGATAAAATGTATTCTATGTCCAATTCCAGGGAGCGATTTATCATTGTGCCAAGTTTCAGCTTAATCCGTTCAATGATTAGAGCGTGAAGGACTTACATACATCCCAACATCTTCACAAACTTGCACAATTACAATATTAGTAGGATAAGTATCATTATATTAAATGTATTACAGAATACACATAGATATATTACATAGTACTTGATTACCCTCAACAAATAAGCGCGTAGGTTGTGAAGCAAATAGTGGAAGGGTGACTAAAAGGTAATAGTTATAAATAGCTCAGTCAAACGTAGCTGTGGTTTAAACCGCTCTTTACAGACGAAAGTTAATGAGATTCCTCTCCATGGTTGCATTAACCTTGCGCCCTTTTAGAACCACAACAAATCTATAAATAAATTTATAAATGACGTGTTGCTATAAAAATGTAGTTATAAAAAATTCTGATAATATTATAATGTATAAAGTAAAATTGAATTACTCAGAATTTCGTTTTGTCGTCCAGATTTACAATATAAATATTATAGTGTTGGGGTTCATAAACTTTAAAGATAACGTAACATCAACCAAATATACCTTTTATTTTATGGAACCCCCTTATTAAATAATTAATAATTAGCATTTTGATTAATAGGTACCTTAGGTATTTTTTTGGCGAAACCCAGATGACTTCTCGACGCAACCCAGATCCATGTTACCCAGTTTTGGAATACCTATTATAGTTGTTAGTCATTTATTTGATTTGGAGTATCTAATACAGAGAGTTATAATAGATATCTAGATATTAATATTATGCATGCGATAATGAAGGACATAAAGAACGAAAAAGAAGAATAACAATTATAGGAACACTGGCAATCGCCAGATACTCCGCCTGTGTAATTTTGCAGTTTTCACAATATTTTTTATTGCTGCTCCTCTCCTATTCATCTTAGCGTGATTTTATATAACCTGCCTCGATAAATTGACTATCTTACACTAAATTAATTTTTCAAATAGGTCCCGTAGTTCCTGAGATTAGCGGGTTCAAACAAACTCTTCAGCTTTATATTATTAGAAAAGATATCGATAAATACTAATTTAAGGCTAAGTATACGTAAGTATAAACAACTGATTCAGACTATGCTTCAAGCCTCTATAAACCTAAGATATTGTAATAGAGGAGGTGGAATTAAAGAATGACAGGGCATTTATATTAATGGCAACATAATTATAAACTCGGCACCTTTCCGCTCACGTGATTAGTTTCCCAGGTCAACTGTATTCGAAGATAATGGAATCCATTTCCGTGTGTATTCAACTGAGCCCCTTTTGAATGCCATGAATATTTTGGTTCCCTCTTTTCTTTACTAACACATTATACGGTTCCTATTTATGTATTTGAAGAATAATATATGATCACTAGTGGACTCGCCCCCACTTCGTTTCGGGAAACCTATGCCGAAACAAGGGTAAAAAAAACTGGCCTAAGTTACTCCTTATTACATAAATTACCCGCCAGTGAAAGTCACGCCAAAATCGGTCCAGCCGTTTCAGAAAAATACCTTGGCGTTGCTTCATATAAAAGTGTTTTAAAAATATCAATGACTATCGTGTTTTGGTTACATAATTATATTAATCTATTATAATTTTTTGGCAAGCTCTAGAGTCTAAGTGACCTAACGGATTAACGAGGTGTCATCGGGTTCATCCCCATTATGAGCGACGTAGGCTATACATTTATTTTAAATGCCCTTTATAATTTTTTATCTGTAAGGTTTTTTCTTTTTCGATAATTATTTTAATAATAAAGGCTCATTACAGAGCGGGATTGTAATTGAGTTAAATAATAGTTACCTGTAGGACTCGTAGGCGAAGAACCAAGGCGAGAGGGTATGTGAGAGGGTAACGGAAGATCGTTCCATCTCTCTCTGCTGTGAGCGGGGCCACCGACTCCTTGCGGGTGGATAGTGCGACCTGTTACAAACATGATAACAACGTTAGAAACTGTGTTAATTCTTTATTGATTAATTATCTAAGTACGAGTATTATTAATCTCATAGAGGATAGGTTAGGGAACCTAGGGCCCTAAACCATATTCGGGGCCTCTTATATGTGTACCTAAGTCACACAATCTTTATTAAAATCTGTTCAGTCCTACAGATGTAGTTTAAAATTTTATGTAGTTTATATGTTTAGCTGTTGCGTTTCATATTTTAGAGCACGTGAACTCAGTTATTTTATCTTATTGTATCTTGTCCTGTTAGGTACTATGTCACACTAAGTCTGTCCCTTAAAGAAAAAAATAGTTATACTAAAGTCTCTAACTAAAGTATTCAAACGTGTACTGTATGTTGCCGGTACCAACACGTCCCTGGTACATTACAGCGCATGCGCCGTGCAACTTGCACAACGGAAGTTCCTGATTACTAAATCAACAAACGCTAGAATAATTCGATTTTACCGAACTGTGGTATCCATTACCGAGAAAGCTTGTGTTATGAGGAAGCTTATAAAGTAGCTCCTTGCAAAGTTTAACAAAGTTAGTGCATTACTCTGTGTTCCATAGTTTATTTTAGTTCCGGTTCGAGTTAATCTAATTTGATTGGAAGAGGTTTTCTTGCATAGGTATGTATTGGTATTTTGTAGCTTTAATAGCATAGCTACCTCTCGTAATTACCTAGCGACGCGATTGACTAGCTACAAGAAATTATTGACTGCGTAAAGGGAAGAGTCTAAGTTACGAAACTGCATTACAATTGCGTATTTATTAATAATCCTACTAATATTATAAATGTGAAAGTTTGTAAATATTTTTGAATGTTTGGATATTTGGATGTTTGTAAGTCCTTCACGCTCTAACCGTTGAACGGATTAAACTGAAACTTGGCACACAGATAGTTTGCATCCAGGAATACGACATAGGATATTTTTTATCCCGATTATAGGCTCCATTGGGATAAATCCATTATTTTTTTAAACTACTCCTCCGCGGGCGTCGTTTAGTAAGTAATAATTTAGTTTTCAGTTACGAAATTAATTAGGTATCAGTAAAATGGAAGAGACTGTGGAGAATGTGAGTGATCCAGACAGTGAAGAAGGAGAAAAGACGCAAGTAAAAAAATCCGATTCTTCAGACTCCAGTTATGAAGATGAAGAATTATCTGAAGAACAAAAGGATACCAACTTGTTTGCAATCGGTAAATATCTTTAATGATCATTGTTACTTAAATAAATACTAATAGTATTAACTACTGCTAATAGTATTAATAAATACTAATAGTAATAAATACTAATAGTATTTACTTTATTATGTTTTCCTTCATCTCTAAATGGCGCTAAGAATAGTTTATTTTTCTCAAAGGCTCTGTAATGTATTTCATAATACTGATCTTTCCATTCAAATGCAAACATAAATAATTTACTATTATGCGAATGCGTAAAAAAGGTTATGTTTTTTGAGTATTTTGTTCGTATGTCCATTTATTTGGTGCGCTTTAGAGTCTAAGCAGATTGACGTATTTCAACACACGAAAAGTGATTGTTTTAGTCTTGTATGTGAGAATGTCATAGACCATGTTTTTTTTTTTAAATAACCCGTCCCCCGTTTTCAGCCGTTGGGTTAAGTTTATTAATGTGACGTTGCTGAGACTAGACCTGAAGCATGATTTGAGACACTTATACTTACATGGAAACCGTCTCCAAAAAAAATCGAAATTTCTTTCAATTCAGGGACTCCAAAAACAAGGGTGTTCTTAAGAGTAACTTTTTCTTCTTGGATCGCCGATTAATACGAACTTTCTATTCAACCACTTATACCTCCATTAACTGTAAAAGCACTGTAAAGTACCCTCTTTGTAGGCTTAAAAGGTTCTTGTTTACCGCAGCGCAGTACAAACTTCCACGGAGTTCTATCGATGTATTTGTAGTTCTAGAAAATTTAAATTTCCGCATCGAATGCGGTGTAAACGTTCGTGTCTGATCTAGTTTAAAAGAAAATAACTTTCTCTAAATAAAGTATGAGTAGTTGAGTGAGATGAGAAAAGAATAAATAAAAGTAAGGTGGGTACTAGTAATCAATAATATACTCGTAAAAAGAAAAAAAATCAAGGTTGTCCATTTTCGAATATCCATAGGAAAGAATGATTATAAATATTCAAAGTAAAGGGGGAATTCTACTATTTATTCAAATAATACAGATTTATATAATCGATAGGTCCGTGGCTATTGTCGCAAATAGTATTTTTATAACTTTTAATAAGTACAATTGAGAAAAAATAAATTTGACATGTCGATGTCAAACAATATCAAAACATAATTTTTACTGGAATATTTATTTTTCAGTCCAAAGTGCACAAACAAAAATGTCTACGCCTCAACCACAACCGCGAAGAAAACGATTCATTCCTAAATATGAGGTAGAGGGTGTATATAAAGTTATTCTTGGAGAAGAAACTCAGTTGCAAATAGAAATGGCAGTTGGTACGCACATTAATGCTCAACATCCATGGAAAATGGTGAGCAAAGCAAAGGTCATGGAGACAATAGAGGTGGGTGGAGAACTATCAGAGTTTTTTGCTATAAAAGAACCTTTAGAAGCATACACAGAAGAGTTTCTTTTAATGGGTTACATAGTTGATGAATCGAAAGATGTTGACGAATTTTATGTTTGTTGCACAACAGAAGCGAGAGATCATTGTAAGCAACAGTCAGACAGATTTATTAAACGGCAGGAAAAGAAACTACTAAAAGCTGTTCAAAAGAAACCCAGACCCTGGAAAAGTTTAGGAAGTGATCTGGAATTAAAAGAACTGGTACCTGTTAATACAAGACCATTATTGGAAGTGGAAATTAGAGCAAAGTTTCCAATAAAGAACCAAACAGATAAATTTCGTGTACGAGATACCAATTCTTGTAGGGATGGTTACATCGAATTAACACCGTACAGACAAAAATTTAACAATGTTTTCAGACGTAGAGTTGACTGTGCATCGCAAGCATCACCGGCTACATTTGATAGGGCTGCGCAAACAGAACTACGCTACCCAAAAAATATGTGGACACAATCTATTGCCGATGCTCTTGGTTCAAATGTAGAAGATACAGAAGCTGGTGGAGATGCAGGTCGAGCGCCAGAAGAGACAGAGGGAGAGCAGGAAGAAGGTAAAAGTTCTGATGAAGAAGAAGGGCCAGTAAAAGAGCCTCCTGATGAAGTAGCCATGCAAGCATATCGAGATGCTTTAAGACGTATGCGGAGACCCTCTTATATAAAAAGGATTACAAATTTTATAACTAACAAGAAAACAGAGATGGAATCAATTGTTGAGTTAAATACGGTAATGGATATGTATTGCAACGATTATCCAAATCTAATTGCAGAGAAAGCAGTAGATATATATGATTCCATGATGTTTGAAGAATATGTTTGCTTCACTGACGTGAGAGCAAAAGATAAGTATGTTTCATGTGCAATGTTTCACCCAATGTGGTCAGGCATAGTTGCAATAGCTTACTCAGATGGTTCACCAAGAGTAATGAAAACCTTAAGTTCACGTCCAGATCCTATTCAAAGAGCCGTATACGGCATAAATCCTGTATTAATTTGGAGCCATATTGATAGCTTAATACCAAAACTCTTCCTGGAATCACCACGTGAAGTTAAAGTTCTCTCATTTTGTCCTTTTGATGAAAATATTTTAATTGGTGGATGTATAAATGGACAAATAGTATTGTGGGACATTACCAACAAGCTAGAAAATGTTGAAAAAATAGAAATTTTAAGTGAAAAGAGAGAAAAGTATAGAATAGCTATGAACTCTCATATGGGTTGGATGAAACCAGTCCAGGATAATACGGTGGTTTCAGCGACTGCTTTGAGCAATCTTATGACTAGTCACTACGGCCCCGTTACTACGATTAATTGGCTATCACCAAATTTTATCGTAACGCCTACAGGTAAAATGAAATTAATGCCGCCTAAGAAAAAGTCACTTATGTTTTTTACTGGTTCTGAGGACGGAGTAATTTTAATTTGGAACTTATCAGTAGAAAATGTTACACTTTTTGAAGGTAAGAAAGTAAAAAAATCAAAAAGAGTATTGAAGAGGCCGTCAGGGTTATTGGTTGATGTATCACCGTTCAAAGTATTAGACAGGAATTTACAACCTTGTTATAAGATTTTGTTAGGCATTGCTGGGCAACCTCAAACCTTGCCGTTGCAAAGTTTTGGAATGAATCCTCCCGTGATAAATTATATTTACACTCCAAGAGATACGGGGACCGGTCGAAAATATTTTATGTGTGAGATAGTTCGGCAGACTGAAAGCGAAATAAACACAATTCTTTATTGCGGATCCCAACACGGGGAATTGGCACGAATAACTTGGGAAGGTCACGAGTTTAATACGGGTGAGGTCGTGAACTCGGAGTATTGTGATATTAAATTTAATTGTCACATACACGATGGTATTATAACTTGCACACAGAAGAATCCTTTTATCACTGACATCACACTAACAGTAGGAGGAAAAATATTTGCTATATGGTCAGATAAATTAATAGGTCGACCACTGGTTTGGAAAAAACGATCATGTAATTTGACAGATGCAGCCTGGTCCTTATACAAGCCAAGTTTACTGTTTATATCTACATCTGAAGGTGATCTAGAAATTTGGGACTTATTACTAAGAAGTGATAAGCCGATTGCAGTACAAACTTTGTCAGGACATATGTTGACAGGAATCACTTTGCATACGCTACCCTTAGCAAAGAACTTAATAGGAGTAAGTGATGCTAATGGTTCATTCAGAATGTTTTTAGATCCTCCTATATTCATGATTGAAAACCCAATGTATATCGGTCGCATGGAAAGTATGATAATAAGGGAATTGAAAGTAATGAGATCTTTTTTAGAATGGCAAGACGAGTGGATGAGAAATAATCCTCAAATACTCTTAGAGATGAGACGCAAAGAGGGCGAACTTTTGGCTTTAAAAGAGGAAGAAAAACGGAGGCTTCGAGAGGAAGAAGAAAAGAGACTAGAAGAAGAGGCAGAAGCAAGAAGGCTACATAAGGCAAAAGTCATTGGTCCGGAAGAAAGATGGAAAATGATTGTACAGAAACTTATAGAACGCACTATTGCTGTTAAGAAAAGAATAAATAGGGCAGAACTCATTGAACAAGAAAAACCTTTAAGAGAATTAGAAGCTCAGCGTCTGGAAAAAGAAAGACGAATGTTAGATATAATGAAACACCAAAAAACTATTTTCAATGATACTGTAGCTATATTATTTCCTGAAGCAATTAAAAAGCCTGAAAAAATAAAGAAGAGTCTTTTGGGTGATGACAAAAAAGGAATTAAAAAAGAATATCTTGAAGATTACGATTACTTGAAAAACAATGCTTTTCAAACTATTAAAGATCATCCATATAAGTTTTCCTTTTCATGGGACGCTACACTGGCTGAAGGGAAAGAAAGGAGGTTGGCTTTAAATGCTCACGAAGACTTCATTAAAATGCATAAGACAAGATTGGAATTAGGTGATATGACATCAACTGTGTCTCCTACAGCAGTTGTGACAGAGATAACAGATGATATCGACGAAGAAGAAGAAGGTTAAAGAATAGTGTCTTTTATCTGTAATTAATATAAAGTCTCGTAAAATTTTAGAATGATAATAACACAGAGCCAAAAAAAGAATAGACAAAGCTATCGTATACAATTGTGACTAAATAATTGACAGACAAAAATCTGTCACTCATTCGCCGTACACTACGGAGCAGCCGGTTTCTTATGGTCGAACTGCTTACTAATTAACGTTCGTCACTTTTCTACTGGATAAGGATCCGTCTATTCTTTTTTATAGGTCTGTGGACAATAATTTATTTTTACCATAATTATTTATGCAAATAAATAAAAAATAAATAACAATATGTTTTTTATTGTAAGTCATATTTAGTAGGAATTTTAGGAGGGAGGCAGAAGTTCCAAATTGTGTCAAAGTTCTTTAGTTATGTTTCCGATGTACTAAAGTTTAATAAGCAAACTAACAGTTATTAGTATTTTTGTTTTAGCGTTTTCAATCTTTTTGCGGTGAGGTGCTGGTATTAAACATTTTTATTGTGGAAAAGGTTTAGGGAATTTTATCTGTATAATATATAATAATGCTCGTATGTACCTCTCTCTTAAACACACAAAATACTGTTCAAAAGAGACGCATGTCTTAAGTCGCATGTCGTAAGAAACTGACATTTTGATTCCAATTTAGGTGATATAGTAAAATATACACAGGATTTTAGACCAAACCTAGCTTTCATCTTTCGTAAAAGCTTAACCTGGGAATTGAATTCGAGTCTTTTTATTTAGGTTGAAAATTAGCTTTTTAACCCCCGACGCAAAAAGAGGGGTGTTCTAAATTTGACGTGTCTGTGGGTGTGTTTTTCTGTCTTTCTGTGGCACCGTAGCTCCTGAACGGATTAAGCGATTTCAATTTAGTTATTTTTGTATTAAAGGTGATTTATCTGTGAGTGTTCTTCTTAAAATTCGCATTAAAATTTAAGTAAATGTCTTACAGATACGAGGTAGATACATACCACATTTAACTCCTCCATATCGTCACAGTTGAAGGAGGGGGCGCATAGTTTCCGCTTCATATGTGCCAGCGTGATGTATCACTGTCTTGATTACAAGTCGAAGATCTGAAAATAAACGTAAGATTCATCATCGCAACCCATAACTGTTCCACTGCTGGGTTCGAATCTACAGTGAGAGATATAAAGGCCGTAGTCCACCACGCTGGGCAAGTGTAGATTGGCAGACTTCACACACCTTTGAGAACTTTACGGAGAACTCTCAGGCGTGCAGGTTTCCTCACTATTTTTTCTTTGTTTTCTATGTGTCATAAATTGTGTCGCATAAAATACTTAGGTGTTCCACTCAGGAACACAAACATTGTATTTACGTTATATTCGTTTCATTTAGACGCAATTAGAATACCATGAATACTTCCAGACATACTCGAATAAATAATGATCTAAGGTTCGCGGGCAAAAGACTGACATTGGAAAATGGACGAACACATATACGAGTAGGTCTGATTTATTGCCTGTCATCTACAAGTAAAAGTCCTATCCTTAAATCCGGGCCATTACACCCGTTTTCTATTGGACGAGTTCCAATTTGAGGGTGCGAATGAAGCGAAATCTTCATATAATTTCACTTTTTAAATGTTAAGTAGTAAGATAATTTAGTAAGTTTATCTTATGGGCTTAAAAGAAAGTTTCTACTAAGTAACTTGTAAGCAAACATTTGACTCTAAAATAATAATCTTTGATAAAATTAAGGAGATTAGGGATGAATGAAGTGGAAAAAATATTAAAATAATTTTATTCCAAGATATAAAATAATCAAAACTTAAAGAAGTTTTACTTCAGTATCATAAACTTCGTGTTTCTTATCTTTCCATAGAGTTAACTATTTATCTTTCATACAATAACACGATGCTATGCTAAGCTTTGATGCAGCTGTATATGTACTTATATGTATATTGTGTAAACCTCCTTTCCTTTGAGAATGCCTTATTGAATGTTGTAGATAAGTACCTACTCTTAGATCGGCTTAAGCATGATCATGTTGTATGGTAGTATGCTTATCGTATAACATATTATGTACCTATTACATATATGTATATATTTAGCGACGAATCTACCGATTGACTGGTTAAGCAACACAGGAAACGTATAGAATATACATCTTAGGTATGTTTCTTAGCGGTTTCTATTATATTTCAACAGTAATTATATCAACTTACCAATTTTATAATATTCAAAGCGGTCAGTAATGGGATAGGTGAACCTACTTATTGCGTATTTGAGTTAAAAGACGTACAAAATTTTCCCTCCACTCTTTAATAATAGATGCAAGGGTAACTGGATCACTAAGGGCGTGGAAACAGTATAGATCAATGTTTCTTATTCTCCCTAAACATATTCATAAGTCCGATGCTCTGCTACCAGTTCCGCTCAGGTTATAAGATATATTTTGTAATGATAATAATTATTTATTGTATCTACTATTTATTTAAAAAGATGTGCGGGAGAGTTTCTTTCCCTTTTCTTCTCCTCCATATTAAAGCACCTTTACGAAATGGGGGTAGATAAAAAAAAATATTTGGCATGCATAAGTGTATCATTGATACCTACATGAATACATGATTTTGAATTTTGATGCAATCTCTTAAACAGTCCCCATTCTACATGCTCGTACGTATTCAAAACGTGTGACATTGTTAGGCTCAAATCTTCAATCAGTTGTCGCCCAAGTAATTCGTTCACTTGATTGATGACGTAGGGAAATAAGCATTACCCACTCGTGACAACCCTATTCAGTTTGTAGATTTCCCCTTGGATTCTGCGGTAGGTCTTATATTAATTGTATTTCACATTCATCTAACTCTGCTCCATTTTGCGACACAATATGCTTTAAGATTACAATTTGTACTCAAATCTTATTGCTTGTAATCCATTTTATCCTTTATGGAACTCATTTTTCTTTTTAAGCATGTCACACCTACATTTTTGTTTTTAATTAATTTACAAGTTAACAAACTATAGAGTCGTTCCTAGCTGATTTTAATGTTAACGTAAATTCTCTGTTAAAAGGCTCTTGTTTGCCTTTTTATACCTTTGTTGTGTATCGAATTCATGGTTGGTGTAATTGATGTTTTAATTTATAAATTAATTACGTAAAATCTTACGCTCATATGATCTTAAAAAAGGATCATTTGTCTACTTTATTATTAATTTACAGATAGGCTATAACTTCGAAATGTACAAGTAACTATTAAGGAAAACCTCGGCATAACGCGTTGGTATCGGTGAAATGGTTTCCCATTGGATTGATATATCGCCTGTCATCGGAAGAATAGTGTTCTAATGGATCGGATATGCCAACGGACAGGATGGCTTATCGGTGGAGGATTGCCGGGAAATAGGTTCTGAAATGTGCCATCGACTATACACTTATAAGCCCCACTAGGATTCCCTGTGTTGTGGGTGCCATGGACAATAAAGAAACACACAAACATACACCCAGACCGAGAACAGAAATTTTAAATCATCATTTAAATTTCGGCCCCGCTGGAAATCGAACCCCCTTTGAACGGCGATCCGGCGTAGTAACCATTGCACCATAGGGGTCTTCAATGATTATTTAATGATTAATGAGAGAAAGTAATCGTCGCTCTTAGATATCAGTTTTTAGTTGCACCAAAGGCATCACCAGTGATGTAAGTAAGGAAGATAAATAAAAAAAGAATGTATTGCTTTTCAATAATTTCTAAAGCCATGGATAGTATTATATCATGAAAAACTTTACTCTCCATCTAGAAAGGTCGAGTTATTAGCAGTTATTAATAGAGAAACTAAAAAAATTGATTACTAAAAATGGAAAGTCATATCACTTTAACAATGGAGAGAAATCCAAGTACTCTTCAAGAATGTTAAAATCGGTCAACCCGTTTGGGTTATATACTCGTAGCATTTCAAAGAAATGAAAATACTTACGTACGCTAGAAAACTCTTGCCCTCTTGGTCGCAGTCAGGTAAAAACGAGACGCTTCTAATGATACCTTACTTATCAAATTATAACCAGTAGCTTAAGAGTTAGGAGGGAACAGATGAACATACATACACATACACATACATACTAGTCAAAATCATAACCCTCCTTTTGGCTTCACCGTAGTCGAGTAAAAAAGGGTAATTTGGTAAGTCTAATAAAAATGCGCAGTTATTATTGTATGTACTTATATGCTGCCGTTGCCCATGTATGTTGTACATGTAAATGTACTCTCGCGGCGAAAGGTATTTATATTTGCAATGTACGCTAAAAGCTTTTAACCATCTCTTAACGGATGAATTGTCGTTAGACAGGTAAGATATAATTAAAATGTGTTTAAATACATTTGTAAACAAAGTGGTACGTTACAATTATACTCGTATAAATTGAATTACCTCGACCATAATTGTTTGAGTTTCAAGCTGTTTGAATTTGGGTAATATTTTCGGATAAATAGTAAAATCAAATTTTGACTGAGGTGTAATCAGAGAAGTTAGGGTAAGTCGTATTAGGGCATGTAGCGTTACAAGTTTTGCTGTACAAAAAACTGGTAACTTTTATATAGTGCGAGCTATAGAGTCTCGTATTGGCAACAATTATTACATGAAAATGTGATGTGAATACATTTAGTAAATAAACTAAACACGTTAAACTACTTAAAAGTATGACAAAAGATTACACGTAGGATTAAATTCCTAAAAACAGCTAAGCGTCGCAACATTTATTAGTATAAAAGACATTATTAGGTTCAGTGACTCCAAACTTTTCTGCGCATCATTACCCACTATGAAAGAAAATTAAACCTTTTAAGGGATAAAACGGGACACTAACGATCGCAGTAAAAAGTTGTATAAACATTTAGGAGGCCTATTATCTCCAACATTGGAACGGAGCTCTTATCTCATAATTTATCAAAGTTGACATCTATGAAATGTAACAATAAAAAATTTAAATCTGTCAAGAAAGAATTACGAGTAAACTAGTGTGGGTTCCATACAATCATGAATAAATATAAGTATGAATTAAATTCCGTTTCCGCAGTAATATTTAAAAGTCTTTTTTTGTACTTTGTAAAATAACTTTTGAATTTTCATTAAAAACAAGTAGTCTAGAAAACGCTGATTATTTTTGTATTTACAAATATACGATAATGTAATGATCAATTTTAATTCATTAGTGTGTAAATGTAACATGATATAATACCTTAGTTAGAAGTCATTGATTATTTTTCCACCTGAGTGACTTTTGTTGTCCAAATATTTCGTTTACATGGGATGTTTAGCCGTACGTGACCCTAAAGTGCGAATTTGCATGACGAATAAAATTTCTAGCAGAACAAGCAGCTAAACGACCGGTCTACTTGGCTTAATTGTTTTAAATAAATTATGTTTCGTCGGGTTGGCAGCTGACGTTTATATTTTGCGTCCTCGTATTTTTCGAGGGTGCTACGAGCTCTGACAAAGACTTAATTGGGAAAAAATTATGTTAACTCAAGTAAAGTGAGTGTCGCATTTTTGAATAAAGAATTACTGAGTAAATACATTAAAGCAACGAGTGACCGCTAGTGGCGAAAAGTCTTAAGCGCTTCCATGCTTCCTTACTATCTTAACCTTTAATAATTTATTTTAGATCGCGTCCCGGTTGTTATCATTAGACATTTGTTCGAAATTTTCAAACATTATTTCGATATGCTGATTCAATAGATTTTTAACCTATTTCGCAAAGATACAGAAACTTTGTTCGATATCCCAAAAAGATTCAAAGTTATGAATAAAAATCGTTCGCGCACCTGAGTCGTTTTAAATTTACGACAGTTTTTTGCAATTTTTCTCTGGAAAATATACTTTGAAAGTTTCTAACTTTTACTAGACATGCTAAGTTTATTCTTCTGTAGCTGACGATAAAAACTCTTGTTATGGTTTCCTTTGTATTCAAGCAAACTTAGATTAGATACAAGCCCCGTTTAATTTTTAACTCTAAAATAAATAAAATCGATGTATTATACAGCATTGATGATAAAAAAACGATAAACAAATCGTTTTTTGAACTGCTGTAAAATTGGCTTCAAAGAAGTGGGCAAATAAAATCTAGAGTTTATCGTAAACAAAGTTAAATGCTGAAAGATACTTTGCACACTGTCTAAACATTGAAACGCTACAACTACTGTTTATTTTATAAAATGTTTTTACATAGATCAAGGATGTTTGTATAGTGGTTTTTAGAGTACCCTGCCAAATAACGGAACTCTTATAATTTTAGTATTAGTTTAGAAATCATTAGGATTAAAAAACTCTGTTTTGGCATGGATGGATGGATAATATTGAAATCGCTTCATCCATTCGGAAGCTATGGTGCCACAGACAAACAGACACACCCACAGAAACGTTAACCTTATAACACCCCTCTTTTTGCGTCGGGGGTTAATAAATGAATACTGATGAGACTTGTTTCAGCAATAACTCAAACAACCTTATCATTCGAGGACTTAACGGTTCACCTTTCTCTGGGAAAGTGTAATTTATTTTACTTCAGGTAATTACATAAGTTCTACCATTCGTCTAACTAGCGAAGTTTCAGTCTCTTGGCTA
>LGAG01000621.1:140905-190036 GCA_001278395.1 Lerema accius | reverse complement strand
AAGTTACGTGTTATGGAGACAGTTATGTGTGGTATTTCAGTAGGTGGCCTGAATTGAAATGACGAAATCCGTACACGCAAGGGTTACCGACATAGCTGGGTAGACGGCAGGCGGTAGGCGGGTAGCAACGAGAGAAATTAGAGTGAGTTCTTGGAATAGTGCCTGCGTCAGAAAGCCATGTTTTTTGTAATTGGTTGTGTTTTAATTAACAGCAGTAGGGTTACTGAAATGGTTTCGTAGAAAAGTTGGGATACTTGATAATGTCTGTTCGTCTGTCCGTCTGTCCTCAACCTAGCTTAGAGACCTTTACACATCAAAAATCTTTACAAGAAATTGTAAACCTATACCTTATAAAAATCATTGGGACATCGCGAAGTCTTATGTTGTCTATGTCACACCATTTTATGGACAGCCATGGCATGACCTTTAAAATAGTCTTCTCGATAAATATATGAAAATATTGTTACGTAATGCGAATTGGGGATCACAAGTCCTAGTAACAAATTCTTAAATTCGACGAATACGAACTACTGTATCAAAGAATGGTAAAATGTTTCGCTACAATGCACTTTTTCATATCGATATCGTTGAATTTTCAACTCATTCCTACTTTTAGATTATACTTTGTTGCTTTTGATATTTTCGCTTCCAACCCTCTTGAAATTCGACGTAAATATTGCAAAAATGGAAGCACTTTTAATTTCCATTGTGATGCGAGAATCTGTATTTCATTCAATAATTGGTTTTACTGCCAAAATTTTTTAAATTGCTCCAATGAATTTGAATTTATTTAATAGCCACGTAAAGGCCACAATCTTTCATTGGAGATATATGAATCAGAGAAGAGTTTCAGAACGAAATGGCTAAGGTTCGATTGTAAACCGACGAAGATATCTATGTAACAGATGAGTTGTTGATTTCACTGTTTTTTATACTGCTCTCTGTAAACGTAAATTCATGTAGCGACTATTCTAAATTTATTAGTCGACTGCCCAAAGAAGGTTTTAGGAGTGTATGTATAATAATTATACATTTTAAAGTTATAAAGGATGTATAGTAAAGATTCATCTTGATTGAAAGAGAGAAATAAAAGACTATACATTTTTAAAAATCCCCCCAATATTTGGCAAATCCCTCCCTAATTTTCGGCAGTCGGGGATTTTCTCTTTCTATTTACGACTACTATGATAAATATGCAATCTGTTTAACAAAGAGTCGTGGAAGATTTTCGTCTTAGTGTTCGTGAAGATATCGGTTTTCAAATACATCTTGAGCACGCACTTCTGTCGTTTAGGGTCGCTCCATGTCCATTATCGACTCATATAACACGAAATTGGATTATTAGTTTTTTGTGGCACACACATCAGGATCTTAGGTGATGAAGAATGAAAAAAATTAAAATGAGTTCTCACACCAAAGAGTACAATAAACTCAGTGTTCAGTTAATCAATTCGCACTAAAACGGGTGCGAACGGCGCAGTTAATTACAAAGGTAATATTGACTTCAATTTCAAAATCAATATGAGAAATGAATGCTAATCATATGTGAAATACAGTTCAATGAACTAAACCACATGAATTCCCAGTCGTTCAAATTAAATCATGCCCACTCGCATTCTGATCAATTCGATGGATAACTTGCTAATAAGATTTCAGCGAATTGCATGGACTAATAATACGTACATCGTGCATGTTATTCATTTATATATCACGATAGTCAGAATTTACGATTTGCCGTTTATTACGTCAGAGCGAATCTATAAACGAGGAGTTATAAGTGAAAGTGTATTATATCAAAGCCAAATAGCCCATTCGGGAGGTTATATTTCACCCCAACAATAATTTGTGATGATATTTATATTTCATGCTACTTTACTACCTCCTGGAGTCAATCGTTATCTTAACTGTTTTATATTATTATCATTTGTTATTAAAGAAACCACTCTAGTGAAAGTCGTGTTGTGGAATAGTTTAATACTTAACCGACCGTGCCTGAAAGATGGTAATGTTTTCGAGCGTTTAGCAGTCGTATTTTTTTCAGTTAATTATTAGATACTTTTGTCAGACTCCTTGCGACTGCTTTTATAAAATATAATACTAAGCAGATCTTATAATAAAATAAGTTATAAATATTTTTTTATGATATTATCATTAGCTGTACCTGCAATAAATAGTTCACATATTAAAATATTTGGAACGCTTAATACGTACCCATTCTAAACGAATTACATAGAATTTATGAGATACATTTCTGAAATTACTTTTAGTCAAACAGTAAAAGCCATTTCCTAGATATTATTTTGACTCGTCAGCTTGTTTATAAAAGTTACCTACATTAGTCGAACGACATTTGTGCCTCAAAGTTTGTCGACAATAAAGTTGAACATTTCGGTCAAAAGCGGGTAAAACTCGCAGAATTGGGTTGTAATCGCCGTAATATATTATCTAATATTGCGTCTATATTAAAACAAAATCATTTATTTTCCAAACAGTTTTTGTAAATGTTCAAGCCTATGTAATATTGAAGTGATGAAATCAAATAATCATTACTAAAAAAGTATAAACAACATGTATTCACGTTAAAATTATCATTTTCATACTAACGCGTACCTACGTCACTTTGTCCTATTGTTTACGTGTTGCAGTCGCACATGTAGACGGACCCTTAAAAATACGATGTTTTTATTTTTATTCTCAACCATTACTAAAGAGTTTTCCTCAGAGCCTAATTTCAGCCAGTTTTTATTATTTTATTGGGTCTTGTTTAATACGCTGTAAAGCTCAAGTGTCTCGCTATATTTACTGAAAGTACTTTCAATTACATTCGGAATTTATTGTAACTTAATAAAATTTAAAACAAATTAAAAAGATAAAACTGTTACGTATAGTTAGATACTGTATACATATTTACAAATAATATTATCTTAATAAATAGATTATTCTATATACTTTTTATTCAATTTCATTAGTAAAACATAAGTAACAAAGTATACCTATTATAATTAAACTCATTAAGAATTTATTCCAAGACTTATTTCTTATTTAGGTGATTTGGATGTTAGAAAACAAAACTTTTTTTTCTTCCATCGCGAGCACCTCTAAGCCGATTTATTCTTCAATACAATGTCTGAAGCGGTCGTTTTATTTCATCTACAAATATAACAAAGAAATAAATAGCTATTTCCATTTTCAATGAATATTTCCAATACCTCCTTGTGAATGTCGAAAAAATCGGTTTGGCTTTCGAAGATTACGCAGTATCAATGTGTTTATGATTAGATTTCATACTTTTCTAAATAGGTAAGTAAACGTAAAAATTGTACTGTCGTAGAAAACGATATACTGTAGAAATCATAACTTTACCTTAAGAAAACTACTTCTTTTATAGTGCCTCTCCAACTAGTGAAGGTTGGCTATCAGCTTTTTTCAAGAAAACTACATTATGATCCAATGATATTTTTAACCTATAGATACGAGTATATTATAAGCGCGTTTACCGTGTTGACATGAACATATTCCATTTGTGTCGTTTTTTCTTTCGCTTAAGAACGAGATGACGAAACATTAACGTTAGAAAATAAGGACGCATGCTGTGTAGCATGAAACACTTTACTCAATTATTTAGTAACTGTTAGAAAAAGTAAGTAAAATGATGTTTCAAAAAGGTAATATAAGTACTTCTACATGTACCTATATGATAGTCACGGATCCCTAGTACATGGTTTTCCACTTATTACTATCAAGCTAATTTTTCGTGAGTAGCTTGATTTCGATAAGTTGCCCAACTTTTTTTATGGCAAGGATTCTCGAACGTGGTAGATATCGCAGGCTGCCACGACCAAACATGTTAAGTTGACGAGTGCAACGATGGATTACTAACCTATTTACTAAATTATTATTTTTAATTATAAAAATTACCTCGTGTCATATAAATGAGTCGTATCTTTCGTGTTTAAATTAGTAGTCCCTCTATCTACTAAATCTTTTTCTATTGTTATAGTCGCTTTCGGATTCTCTTTAATTTATTATCACAGATACGATAACGCTTTTCATCATCATCATCATCATCATTGCAACCCATAACTGTCCCACTGCTGGGCTCGGGTCTCCTCTCACAGTGTGAGGGGTACAGGCCATAGTCCACCACGCTGGCCTAGTGCGGATTGGCAGACTTCACACACCTTTTGAGAACTTTATGGAGAACTCTCAGGTGTGCAGGTTTCCTCACGATGTTTTCCTTCACCGTAGCAAGTGATAATTGGTGTTTAATACGCACATAACATTTTAAATTAGAGGTGCGTGCCGTGGGGTTTGAACCCAGGATCTCCCGTTCGAGAGACCAACGTTCAAACCACTAGGCTATCACTGCTATATAACGCTTTTAATGCAACAAAATAAGGTTCTTAACACTCGTAATACCAAGTCACTGTTATCTTTGCTTTTGTTGGTTCTTTTCTTTATACTTCAGTACTAATGCTCGTAATTCTGTCCTTTCCTAGAGATTTATCTACCTAATAAGTAAGTGGACTAAGTTTAATGAGATTCTTTTATACAATCTATACAACTAAATAAAATTGTTAAAATAGCCGATTTTTACTAAATGCATAATGTGCGTATATACCTATGTATACACGGTACACATAAAAAAATAACATTTTATTTTTATTTTTGGCTGTCTGTTTAATCCGGCTAATCTCTGAAACGGCTGAACCGATTTTGACGGGACTTTCACTGGCGGATAGCTGATATAGTAAAGAGTAACTAAGGCTACTTTTTAACCTTCGTTTCGGCATAGGTTTACCGAAGCGAAGCGATGGCGGGTCCACTAGTTTGTGTTATAAAATACTTTAGTGGGGGACTTAGGGTCACCACTGACCCTCCCTATTTTGAACTAAACAGACTGATGGAATGTGTTCTAGGCTTCCTTGGTTATAAGGAACGATTCATGCTCAGTAATTAAATCTCATCTTTATTAAAGTACGTAAATGGCTGAAAGAAATAAAGCTTTTCCCACTACTTATCACATACATTTTTAAAATAAACAACTTTGTTACCCTACGGTGTTTGTCTCGCATAATAGTTGAATGTGCCCATAGGAGACGTCAGACGAAAATAGCTCTAAAATGGGTTTAACTTAATCCAACTTCTGCTCACTAATAGAGGAGGTCACGCCATAAGGGCGACTTTAAATACATTATATACCCTGAATTTGTTACGTAATGAATTACTCAAACAGTGTGTAACTCCTTTATATACAGAATATTATGATAACAAGACAATTTATTCTTATGCTTTTCTTAAATGTTTAAAACCAATGTTTGAAAGAGATTCATATAATGTTGTAAATAGTTAGTCCCATTCTCTGACTTTTCGAGCAATAAAGTTTTATGGAATTTTTGTTGGCTAAACATTCATGCTTTTTTCCGTTCCGCCAAACTGCTTTGTGAACTGAAATGCAAATATTTTTAAAACTGTTAGAACTCTGTGTTGAAAGGGAAATATTTTTTGCGCTTCTTTTAACATGAAAACAGAAAATGAACTAGAAAAGCAATTTACTATCGTTTGGTTGTAGCAAACTGTCTAAATAACTGTCTAACTAAGGTGTTCAAAATTAGCTAAGAGTGTTGTTTTTTTTTAATAAACACTACACTTTTCTTCATGATTATTATTGTTACAGACATCATCTTTTTTTTTTAATTTGTAAATCAAATTAGATATTAGGCAGCCCAAGATTTGGAACAAGGTTAAATATCAGCAATAGAACGAGTGTTCTAGAATTCACATGTGAATAATTCCTTTCAACATTGTCTCTTACATACAACAACCTAGTGCTTTATTATAGAACATCCAATTATCTAGACTCCAACGAACAATTATCCCTGAGAGCCAGGTAAACCTACCTGAGTGGTTCTCGTAAATAAAGCTATTCGTGGTCGAGCTTGCTATCGGATTTAAAGCTTAAAAGCTCATCTGGGTTTAATTAACTCAGAGCTGTTTATTAAAGCTGCGAATACTCCGAATAGCGTGGACTGTGGTATTGACTTAATGGACTGAAGATAAATTTATGGTTGAGGATTAATATTGTCGAATTACTTCAACGGACTACCCAAATATCAAATGCCCGTCATCTGTGCTTAAAAGTCGTGGGTAAGGATCTCTCTATATCTAATCCTTAACAATAAACCCTCTGTGTCAACCCTATTCTATATTTAGATTGATTAAATGGTTCTCTCTAGTAACCTTTTATCAAACTGTACCGTAATAGGACCATGTACCAATATATTTAGTCACTGGATTTGGGATAAGCGCCTCTCAAACCTTTTTAAGTACCCGTACCTAAAGGTTGCTAAATTAAGTTTCGCCGTCTGTAGTATGTTTCTGTCTTGATTTAATTTTGGGTAGTAACTAAGTATTTGCGGCTTTTAAATTTTTATTGAGACCTAAAACTTCGTAGCCAAACTTTAATCAATTGCTGTTCTATAAAATTCTAACGGCCTTAGAATCTCTTTATATGCCTACGTACTATATTGTACTTTCTATATACGGATTTACGCTCGAACTAGCTCCTAGGATTAACTTAATTCAAAGAGCTAAAGTAGCGTTTATGCGACACGCCACGGCGATACCATAATGTAGAACGGAAAATGCGGCGTGTTAATAACGCTACACATTTTCGTAATTAACACAACCTTTCATCATACACGCATACTATACCATCTCCATCTATCGTCAAGGGTAAAAATTAGCAATCGTCGACAAGCAGTTTATATTGCACGACACGACCACGACAACGACAATTTTTTTATTTAACGACACATTAAAGAAAGGTTTATTCTTTATATCCCGTTCCCCCTTGTCGATGGTCGGATCCAATTGTTCATCGTCTATCAGCTACTTTGTTTACAATAACCAGTCACCGACCACAATCGAAGCTAGTTTAGGTACAATTTTAATATTACGCGAAGCAGCTGCACACGATGGAACTCAACGAAATGTTTGTTGTGTTTTTTTACTATTTAAGGCGAAAGCACATAAAGACAGCTAAGGAAACAAAGTAATGGGTGCACCCAATCCTGAGAGAAAAAATTAGCTTGAGAACTGACTGACAAGTCAAGAAATTAATTTTCAAATATTTTAGGGTGTCGATCATTAATTTCAACGATCTATTACCTCGAATATCGGTGAGCATAAACTGCCAAAAAGTAGATTACAAAGATATTTATTTATTTACATAACTTACCGAAACCTCGTTGCCGGTAGGTACGTAATTGGTGCATTCTATATTTCCATACAAATATTTGCCTACGCAGCGAACTGAAAATGTGCAATGTGCGCGCTCTATACTATTGTTTTATTACTCTATGCTCTTTACTTATAGGCAAGCGACATCCGACACGATTTGTTTTCAGGCTTACAGTGCTGGCAATACACCCGACACAGCTCTGACCCGACATTTATTTTCTTGTCAGCAACGGCACAAAATCGTGTCAGACAAGTGTGAAACTCCATAAATAATACTTTACCACTGGATTTTGACAGGTTACGACCATAGAATAAGGATTGTATCTGTTATACAGTTTACAAGAAGTAACTTACGAATTTAATATGAAACCCAGTGTCGTCAAACTCCACATTTGTAGGTACATTACATACTCTATATTTTCTTCGCGATGATTCGTCAAGAACAAAAGTTACAATTTATTTAAAGTAAATCTAACATACAAAATAGCTCATAACAAATTCAATTTTATTACCACGGTTCATGATTTATTTTCTAAGTTAATTGAATTATGGTACGATGTTTTGTAAATATTTGCAATATTTGACAAGCGGTTTCAGGCCGCTATGACAGAAACCGAGTGTGTCACTTGAAGTTAGCTTGAAGATAAGTAGTGAACATTGATACTACTTACAGCTTCAGGGCTACGCCCACATACAGTTTATTAGATCTTTCTTCCGTGGCTACGACGTAGGAACAAGCTCTTTTCGACACCAACATGACATGACACATTACGTCGATTTGTTGTACGAAATATTGATGTGTAAGTAGCCTCATATCTAAGCGCCTCTTTTTACAAAACCGAAAGAGATTTATGTAAATGTACTCGCTGATACAATGTCTGAATAGCTGAGTAAAGTATGATGAATAAAATCGAATCAGTGAACAAAAACGTGATAGGGGATTCTTTATCGGCCGTTCTTCGTGATAAATCACCACATGTCTGACGAAAGATAAATTTTATTTGACACTAGCGCGTCGTCGGATTATTTGGGAAAGGGTATGTTGTAAAAATATTTCTTCTGCATGTGTTTTTGGTACTGAATCCTTTCTAATTAGTTGGATCGATTAGAAGGCGGTAAGGTTCTTTTAAATTACAATTAGTTACGGTAGGTGGCGCTGCTCTCAAGCTTCTCCAAGGCATCAACCAAACTATTAGAAGTATTGACATTATACGAGAAATACAAAAAAATATAAATATTTTAATTATGCTAAATTTAAAATCCTGAATAATGAGTTTTCTCTTCTAAATTACTTACGTAATTAATATTAAAAACTCATAGGTATTTATTTTCAATTTTAATTTAATAATGTAAATTCAGATTACGACAATGTATAGTCATAACTTTGTGAATGTTCTAGATTAAATTTTTGGGCACGATATCGCATTAATATCGTTTAGTATGAACACATTTTTCGAATAAAAGAGTCCAATTCCATTAGTGAAATTCCCAATAGCCTTTTAACCTGACGAGTTTTAGAGTATGCTTTAAAAACCGACTAGCCGTTTGTCTGACTCATACCAACTTTTACATTTAGTCCCATGCGAAGACATTTAATTCTCTAGGCGTGCCAGACGTTTGAATCAACTAAATATAAAACAGCATTCATAAGATTCGTAAAAAAAGTTTTTCTGATATTTTGTAATTGAAAATAACTTTGTATTAAAAATTATATTTTTCATATTGTTACTAGAGGACCGGGCAGATGTTGTGCTGCTCCATATTTTCGACGTCAGATACTCAAAACCTTAAATTTTCGTGTAACTTTAGTAAATGCTCATCATATTAGACAACTTTTGCTATGGCGGCGTTTCAATAACTCTAATAGTTTGACTGGTTTATGAAGTATCTCGATATCAGCACCACTTGCCGGGTTGAACGGTGATTCGAAACCACGGTCAGTCCCTCTAAAATACCTCACAATTTTTTTATTGAAATCGGTCCAACAGTATAGGAGCAGTTCAGTGACAAACGCGTATGCTGTGTTTTTATAATATTAAGATTATATTAATTGTAATTCTTATTAGTTAAGGGCATAAAATACTTATGTAACATTTATTTTTAACACAGCCTTCGTACAGTAAAATTGCCAAAAGATATGGTAAAACCTTAGGTTAGTGAATATATACTCGTATAAGTATATAAAAAAAATTGTTAGCCCTGATTTCATATCAAGAAAAAAAAGCATTTTCGAAGCTCCGTTTATTCTTATAAATTTATCATATCATTGATTACGCACTTATGTACCTACTACATTTACTAGTTAATTAGAAAAATAATAAGGCTGGCTTTACAAAAACTGTTTGGAGGTGCCGACAGACTACTAAAAACAGTCTATCTATGGCCAGCTTTACTTCAATAATGAAATATTTTTAAATTTCCTGTTATGAAAGATTCCAGTAACGTTCAGAAATTGTATTTTTAATCAAACTTCCATCGTGGGAAGTATCAAAGAGGGCATAAATAAGCGATTGGTAAACGAATGAAATACTATTGCGTTCCGAAAGCGAAAAATATTGTGAAATATTTCTTTTAATTTGATTAAATTGTATTACACGCTAGGTTTATTATTATTTATTTATAAATAGGACTCCCAACATAGATAAACGTAATGTTCTAATGCGTTCTTACAGGTACGCGTGCCATACGGGTCGCCTTAAGAATTTCGTCAATTTCATAAGTAGAACTATACGTAACACGAGAAATAAATATCTCTACGTTAGCAATAAAAGCAGATCTAAACGCGGTTTAATACAAACAGTCCGCAAAGGAATCCAGGTCTTTATATCACGGTAAACAAAACACGTATGTACGTCTTAAGTCCAGGAAAAATATATTATTACTAGACGTCACCCGCGGCTGCGCCCGCAGAAGAGTAGTTTTAAAAAATATGGGATTTATCCCAAGGGAACCTATATTCGGGATAAATTGTATCCTATGTCCTATTCCCGGATGCAACCTATCTGTGTACCAAGTTTCATCTTAATCCGTTCAACGGTTAGAGCGTGAAGGAGGAACAAACATCCAAATATCCAAACATCTTTACAAACTTTCACATTTATAATATTAGTAGGATTAGTTGGATAAATGTTCCGAGTGTATATCCCCGGACGGAAATTGCCCATTCTACCGCGCCTTTTATTGCCTAATTCTCTTCACTAAAATACGAGTGTAATCATGAATGGGCATAATATAATCTGAAATTACCCTTTAACCCTCTTTATATCCTTTCTGTATAGGAATGGTAAAATAATTTTATTAGATGGTATTATTTAAATGCTGAGAGAATTAAAGGTTTTTGAGTCTGTTTAGCTTTGTGGGCATATTTTTAAAGTAACCCATTTTTATTTTTTAATTAAGTTATTGTTTTATTTAGTGGTTTTTTTATTGACATTTAAGAGTAGAAAGCACGCTGCATAAGAACTTTTTAACGTATGTTGTTAAAACCTAAGTGTTTATTGCATTTTTAATTAATTTTTTTTTACTTGCTAGTTTAAAATAAAAATAAAATACCTTTTTTACACATTTTTTTATCAAATTATATACCTACAATTTTTTTAATTTATTAAATTTGTAACTTACCCAGATCTAAAATAACTTGATCAGAATTTCCACAATTATCATGTCACAAAACAATTGAAAATCAACACTAAAACGACTTTAAAACTCGATATTTATTTATCACAAAATTTATTTCATTTTATTGCGATATTTCGTAGCACTGGGGTCGTATTTCGTAGCTTTCGTAGCGGTAACTTCGTAGGCCCGTAGCGCTTAGTTCGTAGGAGCGTTTTGTACGGACGAGCGCTCAATTTCGACTGAGGTTACCGCATCCGCCGCTACGGTGATGTAGCCCCAAATTTAACGCCATTATATTTTAGAGTAACTCTAAACCTCGCAACGCAACAAGTTTATTGTTATACACGGCACTCGTTTTATATTAAATCTTGCAATTCCGAATTTGGAATATGCTTCTATATTAACATGTCCGTAGTTTTTAGACATTCTTTCATAAAAAAAAAACAATATTGTGTTTCAAGTTTTGAATTTACACATTTATATTCGTTATTACACATTTATATTAGTTATTTCAAATTTTATTTATATTACTTTCATAAAATTCTATTGCTGCTGGTTTTCAAATGCGTATCTTTTCGTATCATTTCTTCTATCTATAGTATCAGATTCATAGTTAAAGTTAATTATAGCTTCTTTCTTTTATTTACGATCAGATCTATACTTCATTGCTCTGATGAAATAAAAACAAAAAAGATAAAAAAGTAACGAACACCTACTTTCATTAAATTAAAAGAAAATCGAGATCTAGATGTCGTCTAAGTTACATTACAAAATAATTTTTTAATTAAATTTATAAGTACGTCTCGAAATATACTTCGTATTTTGGAGATTAAAAGAAACATTTCATGTAAATTCTGTAATGAGATTTCAGGAGACATTGAAAAATATGGTTGGGGATTTCAACATTATAATGATCCACCGTTCTCTGGATATTAAAATACCTTTGATACGAGATCAAGCACAGGTAAGGACGAACCATATGGCGCATTGGTTGCCATGTCCTACTCCCGATCAATGGGTCCTAGATTCGATTCCTGTGAGGCAAAAATTTAATAATGCGCACTATAATAGTAAATGAATGGGTATGATCGTTGCACGCATTCATGTAAAATTATGAACAAATCGTCCAGTAAATGAACTTGTAAGTTAAATTAAAGAGATTTTATTTTAGTTTTTGCGAATCGGTTTTGAAAGTTCAGCAAATCATTTTATATTTCATTTCAACTTATCTAACTTTGATATTGAAATTTTTCAGTAATAAATATTATTCCAGCTGTGATAATGTGAATTTAAAATTAGCTCATGTAAAAATAGCGTAATTCCACCGCTCATTTGAATAACCTTGTATTCATAAGAATCGGTTGGCATAAAGGTAATAATAAGTCAATATTTCAAAGCAAAAGCTAACAGGGATATTGTGTTTCTATAACGATTTCTCTGTGTATTCACAGTAAATATATTTCAAATAGACCGTGAATTTCAGCTTAGCTGGCTCCCTATTGAGGCGGTCGGGCGATAACACACTGGACTAAAGGTTCTATGTTTAGAAAACTTTTCGTGTACGACATACACATAGTCTGCCCCACTGCGCTTGAAGTAGGGTAATTTATTGGTATGTATGTTAATTTTTTTGTACGCTTTATAGTCCAACTGACTTGATGGATTATACAATATACGTATTAAGTGTTATTTTTTAATTATTTGTGGGTGAGACATAGGCTATAATATTTTTTTAAGTCGCCCTCCCCCTACATTCTACTCCCCCTACTTTCATTATTTTATTATTAGTTTAATGTTTAGATAATAACAAGTTTACTATATAATTCCCTTATCATTTTGAATATGCTATTAAAAGGAGGATTCATTTATTTTGACTAGTAACGTTATCAACGTCATTGTCTCGGCACGTAAGATTATTGGCAGAACTATGGAGGGCAGAACTGTGATTGTTGAATGGATTTATCATTGTTTTTGTTTGGGACGGTGTATTAGATCATTAAGAGCATCACTGATGGGTCTACCTTGAAGTATTGTTTGATATTATTCAAATTAGAAGTACCTTGGTAAGTTGTATAGGCTATTCATTTTATCCTTTCTTGCTAGTTCTTGGGCTTTCGATTACACTGTAATATTTAGTTATATTAATACTATAATTAATATAAAACTGTTACTTTTAACGCAGATTATGATACATTATGAAATTTGATGTAATATTAATGTGAAAACATTGACTCTGCACGTAGTATAAATAATTCAAATAGAAGAATATTTACTTAAAACTTTCAAACGGCAAGAAAATAAGCTCATTTCTCATAAAGTAAACAGAAAATCTTCATTCATGAAATATTCAACGTTAGAAATATAAAATGTTTAGTATTTCTATTTCAGTTGTTTTAAATATGTTTGATTTTATCAGTTCTTAGTAATCTTTATATACGTATAATAATTATGCTTTATATATAAATATATGGTATAATAGTATTAGTCTTGGTGCTCGAACTTAACGTCTAGACAAATTTTATTCAAAATTTTGTGGTGTAGTTAGGGGTATGTTTAAGGCCGATGACCATAGGTCCACAGTTGGACCCGGTAGGTGATGCTGATACCGAGGGACCAGGGACAGTCAAGGGACCAGCTAAACTATTATTAATGTTGAAACGCTGTTAAAGAAATAGCAATAGTAGTAACGCTCCTAAAGTACCTACTACTATAATGTGATGAGAGTTTACTACAAGTATATGTAAATTGAAGATTGGAATCACCAGATGAAGAAAACTAAGGGATCATCTAAACTATAGAGGGTAGCAAAACAACGACTGCCGGTCTTCACATACATTACGAGAACCTCAAAATAGATTTAGATGATAAATGGCTCACAATAAATAGTATTTATGTGAGGTACGTTACGGGTCATTATCCAGAATTCTTTTCACCCCAGGTATTGGATCCATTTCAATGTTATTTAAGAAAAATTACATTTCTTTTAGTGCAGTTGGATGGAAAAGGACTCGAATGAGGGTTAGAGCTTCTCATACTTTACCCAATAAATCGTGAAGACTAAACATTGGACTAGCCATATCAAATTGACTTGGACTTGAACGAATTCACCCGTCAATCAAAGTGTCTACTGAATTTTGATTTGGGAAAAATAACGCCTCCCAAATATCAGCAAGGACAAAATGAAGAACTGTGGTACAGCATGATTTCAAATAACATGTCTGACTACGAGCAGTTTTTGTTTCAACATTATAAAATTACAAAGAATTGTAGAATTCGAATGCCTATAAAAACACAATTTATCACATTACATAACACATGCAAAGCTAGTAATGTAGACATTGAAATTTCTCGGCGAGGGCGAATTCCGAGACAAAATCAGCTTTGAATACTTTATGAGGCGTTGTTAAGACGTATTGATCTTGAATAAGTGGACGATTCGCGAGAATGGAGTGTCACGGAAAATGGGCAAATGGATTATTGGATGATAGAAACACGTCGGGTGAAACTTACTGATGATTTAAAAAATAATAACCTTAGTATTTATGATCAGTATCAGTAGCGTCAGTATTATCAGTATCAGTATTATCATAATGTAATTTCAATATTGTGTTTTAATCGAGGATTATAAATTTTTGTTTACAAAATTTTACGCACATTAAGTTACATACAGTAACTTTAATACTTAATTTTTTTTTGTTGTTAAAAATTTTTGCAAAATTTTTTTAACTAGATCTGGGCAGTCATAAAAATATGCATTTTTAATAAAATATAGTTAAACTATGTACATGTGTTAAGATTACGTATTACTACATTAGATAAAGATTAGGATTAGAGGGCAAAACCATTCTTAAAATGTTATCTCTTCGCTTTAATAAAACAAAGTTCAAAAGAATAGATTATATCAACTTAATAGATATATCAACTTAATAGATTATATCAACTTATTAGTAAAAGATAAGTTTGAAGCACAATTTTATTTGTAAGTCATCTGTCAAAATTCCAGCTCCGGTATTATTCTTAACTATTATCGTTTTTTATTATTGGATTTATATCAAAATGTCAGTTAAGGGGATCGAAAATTGGTTCTTTGTCAACGAAATAATTACTTGAAATTCTGCAAGACATCCAATTTAACTAAGATTTGAATTGAGAATTTCGGAGAACGTGAAAGCCAATTTCGTTCGGCTTTTCAACGAGTCAGACCCAATATTGAAATATGTTTGATGCCATGCCTCCTTTTATTTACTCTTGAGCGGTTGACGTTTTTAAAATTTATGGTTGAATAATGCTTTTGTAAAAGTATTTTAATCCATTATGCCTTGTTTTCTCTGGGGCATATGTATTTCGAATTTGTATTATTTGGATTCGAAATGTGTTGAAATAATTATGTTGACGATAATTTATTTCTTCTTTTACAGCTTTACTTATGAAATTCTACCAATATGCAAATTGTAATATATGCTTCATCAAACCAATTATAGGATACACTTTAATTTTAAATGCAGGCTGAAGAGAGAAGACATTGATTAAAGTATCTATTTTTATGAATTATCGTTTTTCAAACAATATTTTGCAATACATGTATAAAATACTTTTCCCCATTTCAACTGATAAGTATTTAATGGCCCCTATAATAAGAAATACCCAAAATAAACAAATATTCTCATACTACAAACAAGTTTTATCATCATCAATCACTATCAAATTAATAAAACATACTCGTACTTCATATATTTTTTGTTTTTTACGTTGGTACTTTATCGTTTGTAGACTGCCTTAGTTGTCACAAGAATGTCACAGTTTCCTAATATTTTCTTGTTAAATTGGAATCAGTAAGAAAGCTTTGTATGAACCTGACAGAAAGTTTCTCTCTCTTAAGTTGTTATCAAATTTAGTTGATCCCAATTTTTGAATATTCTTTTCATTGACATACTTTGTTTAAAGGAGCCGTAGTGTGGGGCTAGTAGTGTGTTATATACATACCTTAAATAATATATAATTATTTATAAAAGTTCAAGATTCCATTGTCACACGAGGGGACAATGATGTTCAATAAACTATTCCGTTGGTACCCTTTGGACAGTTACTTGAAACCTAAATATGTATCAACCGCAAAGAGAAGTCGTGTGTAGATTGCCTTAAAATTCACGAGCTCAAGGTGTCTAGATCTTGTAATATTTTCTCATTAGAATCGAATCTCTGCGGCGCGCACATAAATTTACAGGAAATTATTCCTTCGGATAATGTTATCAGTCTTAATTACAACGTTTTGGGAATATTTTCGCGTGAAAGATACTGGGGATTAGTTTTGTTACTAAGAGTTACAGACCTCGGCGTAAAATTTCTGTTGATTCCTATTTGCCTTTTTTTGATAGTAGGTATAAGTATTTTATGTCTCACAAAAATATTTCTACCATTTACCAGAGTTACTTACCACTCTTACAGTATTCTCTACCGAGAATACGAACATGCTCGCTTGTAACTTTAAATTATTTCAACATGACGTAATATTTTAATTGTTAAGCAAAATATTTTTTTTTTACAAATCTTTCCCTAAAAAAGATAAAATATTAGAGTCAAGAGGGTGTTAAATTTATAGCAATAAGTAACAAAAAAAAAAAACTTTCATTTATGTATCATATAAGTAGATAAGTACCAATAAAGAAAATTACATTTATGCCAAAATCGCATCTTTAATTTCATCCCAGAGTGAGTTGAAATTGAATGTTACACGTAATATTGCTGTTACGTTTGTAGCAATTTAATCATACGAAGGGTAACACTCCAAGAGGTTTTGAAAAATATCTCCACGTTATATTATGTATTATGATGGATGTAGGGGACGAATAAGGAATATTCATAACGTATTCATGCTAGATTGCGCCCAATGGTAATAAAATTGTAGTACTATTGTATTTATTCATATACGACAACGATGCGACATCGTTATACGATAAAATAACGTACGTGCTTCTATTTAAAATAATTTTACTTACTTCGATGATATTTTACGATCAGGCTTGGAAAGGTTGTAAGTAATTGCTATAACCCCCATTTTCTAGAAATTGTGTATGTTACTTAATGAACTCGTCCTTGTAAATCTAAATATAACAATAAAGATCAGCTAAATCAATTACGATGTTCTCAAATTATGTAAAAGCAATTATGGGGCAAATAATTATGGATATAGATACTCGTACCTACTGTAATAAAATTAATTAGCTTTAGCTTATGAGAATAGAGTATCTCAAAGCGGTTTCAAATTGAATGAAGGAACGTGATATTGCTCTCAACATCTCGACAACTTATATAAAGCAATTTTTCGCGGCACTGGTCCTCAGAGATTTCAACAATAATGAAAACAATGGCCTTGACTTTACCCCACGTTAAATATGGAATGTCAGTATAATCTTATTTGTATGTTACTTTTCTCTTGGGTATATTGCTTCACAAGTTCGAATTATAATACATTTATTTATTACTAGTCGAATCGCCCTCGCTTCGCTTCGGTGTATATATTTTTCAATATGGATGACCACGTCAACTGTCAGTCACGTCAGATACAAAAGTCCCATACAAACTTTTTTAATAACTTTTGATAAAGACGACTGATATAAATACAATAAAGTCTAAATAACGCTCCGAGTTAAGGATTATTCATGTATTACATCCATTGTTTTGTCAAATCAGCCGTTTATACGTGATGCTCTTTCAAACACACAGACAAACAGAGCCCCGACAACTTTCAATTTTTTTATAAAAATATGTAAGAAGAAGAAAAAGATTTATTATTTTTCAGGACACAAATCGTGACCGTTAATTTTGACTACTTTAACAGGATAGGTACTATGAAAAAAATGCAATTTTTATTTTTGTACATTTTTCTATTTATAAAACTTTTATTTTTACAATTTTTACAAAAAAAGAAAAACAAATAACATTGGCACTTGCTGCAACTGGCTATTGTTATTAACTATAACATTATTTTATATGGTTTATACAGTAGTATAACTTAAGCAGTAATTTAAGCGTGAGTTATACCAACCTTATTGTAATTTATACTGCTAAAAGAATAAATACATGTACACCTCGTTTTTTTCGTCGTGATTTAAAAAGTAAACAATCTTACAGTGCCTTTTTATTGTAATTATCGATTTAAAAATAAGACAGACATAATTAAAAATTTTTAAAGAATAAATAATCATTTAATGTTACAATAAATTTCTATATATTTTATTTGTAGATAATATTTTTTAAATTAATGAAATGATCGTAAATAAAAGTAGTGCCAAGATTGTTTACTTTTTAAATCACGACGAATAAAACGGGGTATATGTAATTTCAGTATGAGAAAAAACATCTTTGTTTATATTATTGAAATTTTAGACTGAGGGCTTCGTTACGTATTATTGTAATGTATTAATACATTTTGTATCTCGTTTCTACTGTATTTATCAGAACGTACCTACGATAGAGTTTATAAAAATATATCATAGTATTTCTATGTGCCATTGCAACAAATTACATCATAATTCATTCTACTTATACATAATACAGAAACATTCAAAGACAAGACTCATTAGAAACTAAATGCATTCATATTAAAAATATGGGCACATAATTATAGCACTAGATATAATTATTGACTAAACCTTACTCGCTATTTTAATATAAGCTTAATTAAGTTTTGGCACTTAGTCGGTTTCGTCTATAAACCGAAGAAACAATACTATTATAACAATAATTATTATATTTATCTACATCTAATTTTTTAAGTGAAAAGTTGTTTTTCGAGTTAAATTATCTATAATTATTACAAGGACTATGAACGTTTCAAAGACGATTTTGTATTGATCATTAAATTTTCTGAAAAAAAAAATTATATGAAATAGTCAAAAAACAAATTTGCTATAACAATTCAATCGACCTTTTACTTATTAAATTATAACATGTCTTTTTTAATTTAATTTTTTACAAAAACCAACACTTAACAATAAAAATGAGATGTGGAAATGTCAGATAAGGTACTACCTAAAATTATTCTAAAATCGTAAATACATTTTGCAATTTACAATTACAATACAATTTGTAATTTACAATTACAATTCAAAACTTATCAGTTACTGCTGCCACTTCTCTATCTTCTTACAAATCAGTCTATAATCAGGAACTTTATTCTACTTTACTCTTTTTGATTTCCAACAATTTCAGTGTATGTAGACACCAGAACATGGCGGAGACTACGTAAATAACTTGGAGGACAGGGATTGCTGGACTAGTGGTCGATATACTCCTGGTGAGGAAGGCCAGGGCTGAGCACCGAAGTACTTCCAGCATAGGAGCATATTGAGAATTGTCGAACAGCATCCCGATGATGGACAAGGACGCAATGATGTACAGCACGAAGATGAGAACTGAAATCGGCGTCATGCCCTGTGGAGAAACGGCTTTGGTTAGTTTACTTGAACTTTAACTGACAGACTTAGGAGCCGTTCATGTATTACGTACCGCAATTTGAGGGAGGGGGTCATGTATGTTATGATGCGTTATATAGAGGAAGGGGGATCAAACAACGCGTTACGTTACATTTTTTTTTTTGTTACCAAAAAAAGTTTTTAAGGTTACAATGGACATTTGAGTGTTACGTTACGTTTATTATAGATAACGGTACGGTGCGTTACATGGAGGAGGGAGGGGGGAGGTTCAAAATTCTTTGAAAAATTCCGTTACGTAATACTTGAATGGTCCCTCACATCTTTCCTTAATTAAGTAGGTCAATTAATGATAGATTTATTAAGTACATTTGTTTACGACAAAAAGGGAATTAACTGTGTTTTCAATGGCTTTTGTTCAACGATAACAATTGGTACCCAAATCGAACACAAATAAAGACGCCGGCAATTTAATTCAGTCCTTCATGATGCCTATTTCAATCATCTACAATAAACACGAGCACTCGCAAAGAAAGTTATACCAGAAATAGCCAGAGTTATTATCCCAATTTTTTGGTCACCATTCCATTTTGTCGATTCGAAGAATGCAGTTTTATTACTGTGTAGCAGGAAATATGTTCGCTATACTCATTCGACGAAGATACTGGAATAGACGTTAATGGCTGTTTATTAAGAGCTCTTGCGCTCCGCACTATGGTCTGTTAATTGGTAATTGTGTGACAACAAAGACCGTATTCTGTCTGAGTACTCGTTCTATTACTGATACTCTATATCAAGATACACGTGTACTCATTCTAGCCCTAATTGTATTGCCAAGCTCAAAATTGAATAAAATGAGCAAGAGTTTATAGAACTCAAATTATGAACGTCTATGAATAGAAAATGCTGCGTCATTATTACAATCGACAAATGCCTCATTAATATATTCTATAAGTATCGAGTGATTTTAAATTGGAACAAATATTTCCCTACCCCGGCTTTGTATTAACAGAGTTGAACAAACACGAGAAGTCATAAAGAATTCCGAACGCGTTACAATTGCTACAACGTGAGTGAAGTTCCCTTCGGACGTGAATTATAAACGAGCTACTAGAGTGCGTATTTGGCCTTATAAACCTTACTTTTCTATACGTATTTCCTCTTTCAATACATGTATTCCCTATTGGTCAGGTCGTAACTTTAACCTACACGAAGTTAGTAAAGAAAAGTAATGTGAATCCTTGTAACAGATTAAGTGTCATGTTTAAAAGAAAATAACGCTGTCTTTTGTTTTAAAAAGACTTTGTAAGTCTCTGTGAACATTTGTGAGATTTATCAGGTTCTTTTATCTATTTATCACAAGTAAAATTTTATGCAATATTGCGCAATGGAGGTGAGCATTTTCTTTGTGAGAACAATAATCTTAAATAGACTAAGTTATTATAGAATTTGTATTTGACCGATTAACGATTCAATTCAGGGTACGGTTTTTTAATAGTTTGAAACATACTTAATCAAACTGCGCCAGTGTTTGATGAAAAGGTTAATATAGTTCCTTATGCTGTAGGAAGACCTCCGAAAATATTAACCGTTACTCTTCATTACACTTTCGTACTTTAGCTTTGGAGCCATTTAAGAAACTTTTACTAATAGTCCACGCTAACGATCAAGGTAGCTGAAGTTTCTTAATTCAATTAATCACTAAGGATGGATTTAACTTATTATATTCTTACTTAAACATGCGTCTTATTACCACAATATTTTGCTTACCATATATCTAGATGCAAGTTCAAAGAATCCATATAGAACTACAGCGTAATGTAGAACCAAGTACATATTGCACCAAGCTGGCAGATGGACGTCATACTTCTCACGATGTGTGACCTGTAACAAATAAAAAAAAAATTAAATACATACTTTCTTTTACTTACATTGCAGAAATAATTTATGGTATTGTATCTCAAGTTCTCGACATAATATATTCTGATATCTCATCAAATGTTACAAAGTGGTGAATATTATTAACAACAATCTTAGTATCGCTAATTTGTAACTTCTTTCCTTACGGATAAAATCCATGATAAGTGCAATTTTATAGAAGATTCCACTTATGTTATTATATTATATTTATGTACTCTATTAATTCTAAAAGCTAACGTGGCAACATTTGATCATTACGAATTGCTGTTTACCAATAATCTAGTTAGAAAAGATGTCCCTTCCAATGTACATTGAATTGTTTATTTAGAAATGTAAACATGTTTTAGATTCACCTAGCAGCCTCAGTAATATGTAATGGAAGAGAGTATAAAACGATTCTTCTAGAATTCGAAATTCAAACTGAAAATGTTGTTTCCCCAAACCGTCACCTCATCCCGTCCAAATACTTTGCTAATCGACTAAGAAGGATCACACAAATGTAAACGTTGATTACATTCATGAATGCTTAATCTTGGGTTAATGGCAAATTAATACTCTCTCGCAGTATCATAATCTCGCTTTGGTAAGGGGTATTAATCGACGTCTATATTCGCATTATGGTAAAGCGGGTTCGCCTAAAATGGTAATTTCCACTCAAAACATGTACATTTCATATTAACGAAGTATTAAAGATTTATCAACACTAATTTGTAATACTTAACCCTAGGGTCGGTTTGCTAGGGCTGTGTGAAATAAGATCTCTTAATTGGAGAATTATGAATTTACAGAAAGGCTATCCAATACTAAACATCTGGTTGTTTTTAATTATACCAAAAAAACTATAGAAGATTCTCCAGCACTGTAAAGCTTATGAATAAAGGAAGAATAAACCCACTTATTAGAAGATATAAAAATGGATTTATTTGATACGAGTAAACATTAGAAATAGAACATTTGATTTGAAAGCTGATAAAAAGTAAGAGGAAGTATTTACTTACATCTTCCTTCTCGTCTTCATTTCCAAGACGCGGAGTGCCTGGCTCCCAGCTCGGTCCCCAAACGATGGCTTTGATTTTGTGTTCCCAGGTCTCAAGACGACGGAACTTCTCAATCACGTAGCGAGTGTAGAAGGTCTGGAAGAGAAAAAGAACCAACCTCTTAAAACGATTGACCAATGGTATAAACTTAATGACTTGTTAAAACTTGGTAAAACAAAAAGTCCTAATGTTAATATTCTTCTTATGTCCAAACAATTTTAACAATTACCTGCAAATATAGTGGGTTGAAAGACGGCTGGTTGTATATAAGTCCATATACAATTTCTATTTTGTCAGTTTCAGGACGGAAAGTACCAAAGAGACGGTCCCAAATAATGAGCACTCCTCCGTAATTGACATCTAAGCAGTATTTATTGCTGCCTGGAAAAAAGAGAGCAATGGTTAATTAAGTAAATGCTTGACCGCAATCCTACATGATTGTTTGCATCAACACGATTTAGTTACGTTTAATTATCAAGTAACTTCAAATATCTTGTTTTACGACAAAATCACAAGCGGTTTTGTTAGTTCATTTTAATTTTATCGCTTTAGACGCTAATTGTATTTGTTTTGTAAATTCTGAAAAGCTTTTCTCTGCAATGTATTTAATGGTCCGGAGAGAGACTATCACAGCTATATTTTAAATAAATTGTATCTACTTAAATTCTGTAAAGTTCACTTTAGATAAAATTTCTTTCAGTTGTTCATTTTAATGCTATTTCAATATTGATGGCCAAAAAGTTTGCTCGTTATCTTACGAATAAAGTGTTCAAGTTTCGTATAAAATTTGGGAAATTGCAGATGCCAGTGATTTGGTAAAAATGGATACAATTTCGCCAAAGTTATATCTAGTTTCACTGCAGTATGAATTTATAAATTTGTATTTTAAGTTACTTATTATGAATTCTTATTCATTGTTTTAAGGCGAACTTCCTAAAATTTTTTGTACCGGTTTTCAAAACAAGAGTCTCAATGTTTTCCTACGGCTAATTTATTCAAAATATTTGAAGAATATCTTTCCTTTTGTTCATAATTACACGTTTTGCTTGCTCATTAATACTCTAATTAGCAGATATTTGCATAAGACAATAAATCTTCGAGCCCGTATGATTCTATTTTTAGACCAAAAAACCTGTCGTAATTTTTTTGCCACAAATCTAAAAGTCAATTCTAGGTCTTTGCTAAAAGTGTTAATTGCCAACTTACCATGATGAACTCGATGATGGCTGGGCGTGTTGAGGATATACTCTAAGGGGCCAAGGCTCTTGATGCTTTCCGTGTGGATCCAGAACATGTAAATGTAGCTGAACTGATGGTGCATCACAAACTGAGCAGGAGGAATCACCAAGGCCAAGGGAAGATAGAACACCTTAAAGAAATAAATGAAGAACATTAGCAACTTGACAATCATAAAGAACTAAATTTGTTAAATTATGACAAAGAAATATAAGAGGAAGAACTGGCTGTATGATTAATAATTGACGTCATAAAATGTATGTGTAGGTCTGAATTTTCGTCGTGTCAGCATAATAAATTATTATTTGTCGTTGAAATGTAGGTCAATGTAATTGTTTACATTCGCCTCATATTGTTTGTTTGCCTGGATTTAAAATAAGCAAATTAAAGTAATCTCAGTAAATATAATAGAGTACTGTAATATTTCGATATACCTACTAATTACATTAAATGTTTAGAATAAATTAACTAATTTGAAGCATAAACTGGATGTAGCTCAATTTAAATATAATTTTAGCTACTATAAGTATGAGAATCCAAAATATATTATTATGTAAACGCGCTCTTTCCTTTATCATTTTATTTCAAGTCGTGTAGTGTATAAAATCAAATCCTTTTCGTATTATAACGGAGTTACTTAAGGATTTTATCGGAATAAATAAATATTATATGTGCTATCCCGGGAAAAGCTTTACACAGGGAAGACCGGCATGATTTATGGTTATCGAAGACTTTTTCTCATAAGTGCTCGTCACGGAAAGACTTAAATAACGTAATTTTGATATTTCCGCAATATATTTTTACTTTTTGTCCTCATAACATGTCTAGTAAACGGAAATAGAAAAATACTTCTGTTTTTATTATATTTGTGTATTCAATTCTGTTTCTCAATATTGCGCTACGTTTAACTTTTAATATCTTTTAATATCTTTTTTATTTGCTTTTGTATTTTATCATTTCCTAATTATGCAACAATCCATCGTATCCATCCATGCCCAAACTTATCGTATCCATCTATACCCAATGATTAAGTTTTAGAAAATACTTACAAATCCACACCATCCTTGCAAAACTGACTGCCTAATGCCAACTCCCATGTTGAAGTCCTCTGATGTATGGTGCACTTGATGTTGAGCCCAAAGAATATGGACCTCTAAAACAATCAATATCAATCAAGAAAAGGAACTAAAAATGTTTCCCTCAGAAGAACAATAAGGAAATATAAGAGAGAAAAGTAATGCTAATGATTGCAAAAAGGAACAAAATAGAAGAGACACGGATGAAATAGATAGAGATAATTACAAAAATGAAATTTAAAAAAATGCTAAGGAATTTAAAAAGCAACTCACCATGGCATGCTCGATGCATCCAGTAATAGCAAAAGTCAACTCCCAAGGCAGCCGCATACCAAGTTAATGTATTATCCCACGGCAAGTCAACCAGTCTGAAATTCGCGTAGATCCACGTGTACAGGTACGATTCAGCTCCTCTCCAAATTAATCTGTTGAATAATAGAATCCTTAATTAAATTAATCATCTAAATTTGTCTAAAACACACGGGTCGAGTAAAATGGAGCAGTTTTAGTAGAATATTCAAAGTGGAATGATTCAAGATCCTTAGGATTACAATATTTAAATGAATTGTTACATTTTAAGGTCAAGTCCCGGTTTGTTATTGTAGAAACGTAATTTTGTAACCTTTAATGATTTATTGTTGTCAAGATTTAATTTCGGAATAATTAGTTAAATTGGGACACTTTACAGTAGACATTTTCATAATTAAATTTACCAAGTCGTTTACTGTCGTTGTTAGCGTTTGATTTGAAAACGATCGTTTTGGTTAAAATGTTGTCAATGTCATTTGTAATATTATGTAAGTGCAAACTCATAATTGCTGCATATAAAATAAGTGTTCCATTATTTTGGGTAAAATGTCATTAGTAGGTACTTCGATCGAAACGAATATTATAATTATCGTCTCAACATTATTTTCTATGGAAGATTATAATAATTGAAGATTTACATCTTGTTAGCTCCTTACTATCGTCTTTATCTTGACAGTGAGTGATACACGTATTGATAACACCATATTAATGTCATTTACTATGTATATATAGTTAGAGTCCTTTGTGATTTCTTCCATCCTGTCATCAATCATTGATGCAGAAATTTATGACTCGAATCTCTCGTGTCTATAAAGAGTTACAAGTGATATAAATAATTTTACTTGCTCTTACCTTCCACATTCCTGGAAGAGTCCATGGGATATGCTGGTAATACCGTCGTTCAGTCGGATGCCTTTCTTTCCTTCTAACCTCAGCACTATGTGTTCTATTATCATGAATATCAGGAAGTATGGATACGACTGAAACAAAAGAAAGAGTGTTATTTTTTTTAATACTTAATTTTGCAAAATGGTGCGTCCATTTGAACTCACATCGATAAATATGAATAATATCAAATGCATTAGGGATATGAAGCACTTTTGCTGTTATCGTAAAATATTTAACGTAAGATTCTGCGATCGATCTAAAGAAACAACAAGTCGGTATGTTAATATGTTTCATGTTAGTCTAACATCTGACAATACCTGAAATTGAATACTGAAGCTAAACCTCAATAATCACGCAAATTGTATCGAAATGTACACCTGTGATCGTCTTGGGTTACCCTAGGTTACCGCGGCAACATCAAGCCGCCCGCGCCGCGCCCTTTGTGAACGTTCCACCGCGCCGATCAAGTTACATTGGTTACATAATTCTTGCTTCACCGTATATCGCATGGCTCGTTATCGCTTAATGAGTCGATCACGAAATCTTGTAACCATTTGTAACTTGACATTGAGATGTAATAATTAATGAGTGGAAATTGCTCAATTCCAATTTGTTCTCGAATGCCATGATAAAGTTTGGTGTTTAGATTTTAATAGTTAATAATGTAATTGTCGTAGAACTGTGTTGTGGTTGTACATTATGTTTTAATAAACTATACTAATTTTAGACATTAAAATCTTATGATTTGTTTGTCAGAAATTATTAAGAACAACAAGTTTTTGTGTCTTCCAAGTGTATGGGATAAGTACTATTAGGCTATCCTGTACAGTAGAGATCGGCATCCACATTTATTCATACACGAGCTGTTGCCCGCAGATTTGCTTGCGGAAATTATAGTTTTGCGGTGATATTTACCCACTTAGGGGTTTATTTAAAAAATCGTTGAATCAGGTTTTTCACCCCTTTCAACCATAAACCTAAACACGAATTTGCAAACTGCTAGCTTTAAAATTTGGTTAATATTCATACAAAGTTTCATCCCTTATTTCACCCCCATAGGGAATGATTTTCTAAATTTTTTAAAATTCGCATTTCTTAGCTTAGTATCAAAAACCTAAATACCAATTTGCAAATTGCTTACATTAATTTTTTTTTAATTTTCATACAAACTTTCAACCCCTATTTCCCCCCCTTAAAGTGTGAATTTCCAAAAATCCGTTCTTAGTGCTCCCCTACACTCTAGAAGGAACCTCTGTGCCAAGTTTCATGCTTCTAGGTCTATCCGTTTAGGCTGTAGCGTGTCTGTCAGTCAATCAACATTTTTATTAAGTATGATACATACATTTACCCATTCAAGGTACTATAGTATACAGAGAGCAAAAGGTACTACCTATAGTATAACTACTTTGGTTTAACATTGTGATCAAACGTATAGAAGTATTAATGCAATGAATAAGTACCTTTGTAATAGCTACTCTCGCATAGCGCTGTTGTTAAAATCGTTCCCTAGTAACTTATTAGTTTGTTTGTACATTTATCGATTATTTACATAAAAGTATCAATTTACAACGAGCATAATCATTTCGAACACGTCCATAATCATTTAACCAGCTCGTAAACAAGTCGAAATGTAATCTATAGTAGCTATTAATTAAAATATTGATTATTCAATGCTTCGTAATGTCCGTAACTGCCCCCACTTGTTAGTTAATGATTTATTACTCGCTATCCGTAGGTTAAGGTTAATGGCCTTGTATCTCGCAGTCTTAAGGTGCGATTCTGTGGAACGCGGCAAGCGACAGACAACATTCATCATCATCATCATTATTGCAACCCATAACTGACCCACTGCTGGGTTCGGGTCTCCTCTTAGTGTGAGGGGTACATGCCATAGTCCACCACGCTGGCCAAGTGCGGATTGGCAGACTGCGGATTGGCAGACCAGACAACATTACTTTGTACCAAAGTCCAGCCAGTATTTTCTTTAAGTGAACGCATTTGAACACTAGTCCATTGGTAATTAGTAGGTTAGATATATTGAATAATTATAATTAAAGGTTGAAACTGAAATAGCAGAAATTATGTTTAAACTGCACCAAATTCTGAGGGTGATCAGTTATCATCATATACTTCGCCAGCTTTAACGACCAATTTAAATTACAATATCTTATGAAACTAACTAATCTTTTCTGAAATATCGTAACAAATGATTCTATAATTTTTGTATATTTCTTTTAGTAACGATGATTTCAGTGGTGGTACATATAAATTTTTGCTGTCTTGTTATTTATGATAATTGTAATAGGTAAGTCGTTTGTCGCGTCCTACCTAATCGCACCTTAAATTATTACTTTCATTTTTAGTAATTTTTTTGGCGTTTTATAATTAAACTCAGGAGCTTTGAAAATTCAAAACATCAAATTTTAATTAGTTCCCGGAACATCATTACTGTTATCTTATTTATTCTACATGATAATCCCCCCCACACCAAAAAGTCAAGTCAAAGGTCTTATTATCTAGTATTTTATGTCACTATGTATGTATGAGCAGATCTCAGTTTAATTACAACTGACAGTTTCAATTGGTGGATGGACTTTTACGTCATCGAGGTTACGGAAGTTAACAAGATCAAGTTGTTATTGTTGAAACCGTAATTACTAACAGATAGCACTTATTAATCAAGAAAAACATGAAACTTTGTAAAGATATTTGTTACGGGAGAGCTTAGATAGGATTTCTGATAATTCATCCATTAATCGAGGTAAAAAATAAGTTTTATGAGTTAGGTCGTTTCTGCAACAGACTAGGCCGGGTTGGAGAACAAGATTTAATAAACAACACCAATTAATTACGAACAATCTGTTTGTAACTTTTATTCTACGTATTAACCAAGGTATTTTGTTTTGCAGACAAAGTTGCACAGTCATTCGCTACGATATTATCAACTTATATCTTGATCGGAAATTCATGTTCTAGTTGACAATTTTAATACAAGACGATAAAATTGTACTACACACCTTGTTTTTGTATTATAAACGGATCATGATGTTACAAAATCGTTCGATTTTGTTTTTGAATTTTTGTTTATAATTATTATGATGAAAAAATATAAGTTGTGGCGTGTTTTTATTAATATTTGTCTAAGCTAGATTTATATATATATTTATAAAAGTGTATAAAAAAGTTTCAGGCAATTTTATAGTTTTTTCAATCAATTGGTTACAATAATTTGGGGGGCTATAACACTTAGTACCTAAGTAAAATTTTAACTTAGTTAATACACAATTTTGAATTAATATATATTTTAAATATCATGTCATCAGTTTACATATTTTTACAAAAAATATATGAAAGTTATCTTCGTAAGACGAACGGAACCAAAGTCGGAAGTTTGTTTTAAACTACTAAGTTATTTTTAGCATTAAAATTTGCAAGTCATCGTAACAAGAGAAAACATATGCAATGTGTTACTACTAGCAGGTTTTTTCTTATTTTTATTTTTTGTTAGCTTCCTATATTGTCAATAACATTTAATAAATATTTATTGTCTGTTCTTAGCTTGCAAGTCATCGTATATAAGATGTTGTTGCAAGCTTAAGGTTCGAGAATAAAACAAACAAAAAAGGTTTAATTTATGCTTGTCTTCAACCATTGACACGTTGCATTCTTAAAAAAAATGTTGTAAAATTTTGCAAGTCATGATACGTCGGCAATTTTTATTGTCGTTAATTAAATCAACAACAGGAGTTCTTCTGCCACTACAGACTTAAGTTTTAAGTAAAAAAAGTAAATTGGTATCTTAATTTTTAATTTTTAGTACGTAAATAAAAATATTATGATTAGCAAAACATAGTTTTTCTGATATTTTTTAAACTTGTTGATGTTATTTACTTATTTAAAATAACTGTGTAATGCGGATGGAAAATTAACACGTAGTTTCGTAATTGCCAAATTGATTTATAGTTTAGATGTATTGCGTAACTATGTTTATGTATTTTGTCCTTGATTTAGTGTTTTTTATTTTGGGTGTTTATTATTTTTCTTTTTGGTTCAATCATTTTGTAACTGTATGCATTTATAATTAGACTGCAGAAATACTACATTTAGTTATTTTTTACACAAGTAATGAATATTTTTTTTTGCATTTTTGATGCGTAAATTAACCACTGTATCACCAATATCGTCCAATTTCTTGTCGTCAAAGGCTAAGGTCAGCATACATGACTTGCGTTTTAATAGACTGGTACAGCCAAAATGTTCAGACCCTTCTCTAAATATGCAGATATAGGACTGTAAAGGTCATCTAATACAGGTCTAGCGGCCTTGTAAAGCGCGACAGGACTGAGGCCACTAACCCACAGCCCAGCCCATGCATCAGCCCAGATGCATACAATTACAATATAATATTGCAAGTCATCGCCCTAAAAGAATAAATATTGTTACTACGCTGCGTAGTAATCGCTAGGTAGTTTTTTCCTTATTCCTTATCAATTTGTAACATTTTTTGTGAAATTCAAAACAATGCATTCATGATAACAGGTAAGAAAAAATGTGTATGTTCGTTTATATTTTGCAAGTCATTGAATATGATATGGGTAGTTGATTTATGTATTGTTTCATAATATAGATCACCGTAATAAGTAACTGATTATACTGATAATGATTGTAATAATTAGGAACGTAGTTCGATGGGGTTCCCCAGACTTTGCGCATTTTTTCTATCACTTTTTTCTTACCGATTATCTTTAATAATTGACCAAATCAATGTTGAATAAAAAATAAAGGCGTAGTTTAAACTAATTGGTAGATTAGTTTATCATAATGATCTGTCACTTGTTGTCAACGATAAGTGTTTTTGTTTGCAACAATGCGGTTCACGGATCACATTATTGTTTTGCTGTCAGTATAACAGTGTTATCTATACCTAAAAAAAACTTAATCGCTAATATTTCTCTGTAATTTTATATTTAGCTTAGTAAGCTTTTTTTATCGTAACTTCTAGAACTCTGTCTGAATCGGTTAACAGAACAAACAGCGTTATATTTTATGGTAGGTGTATCTTCTAAGAAATGCAGTAGGTATTTACAATATTAATTCATGTTACTACTTACTTGTCTAAAAAAGTTTGGTACATCTTCAAGTTTTTCATACATCTGTTCCTCAGGGGAGTGAATATAGAACATGCGGCCAAGCCCCTTTAGATGGTTAGTAAAGGCTTCGGACAAACCACTCTCCGCAGTAGCGTTGGTGAACACTTCCGCAGCCATAGTTATATACCTGAGGACAATAGGTTTTACATTAACAATGATAAAAAAAATATATTCGGTTCTTACATCACGTTTTTGTAAAGTATAGAAACGTGATTGCATAATAATATAAATTACTAGCTTTCCGCCCGCGGCTTCGCCTGCGTGGAATTCTTTTATATCGCGCGACTTTTTCGCGATAAAAAGTATCCTATGTCCTTTCCCAAGTTCTGTTCTATCTTCATTCCGAATTTCATCAAAATCGTTTTAGTAGTTTAGGCGTGAAAGCGTAACAGACAGACAGACAGTTAGTTTCGCATTTATAATATTAGTAGGGATTACATGATATATAAAGATGATGTTGACTTCGTATTCCATTTGAAGTCACGGGGTTTCTATGAGCGGATAGTATTTTAACCACCGTAATGTGTAAGAAGACGTAACTGTCTTTGAAGATGTAATTCAACGTATTTTGTCCGTGAATTGCAGACAGTCCTTTCGAATATATTACTCATTACTCGGTTAGTAGCATAAATAGAGACAGCATTTTATGCAGATATAAGAATAATTTGCAATCTACATAAATAAATGCAATTGAGGCTAAATTTTATATCTATTAAATAAGTGTTTGAATAATCAGATACATTTTATAATGCTTATCTCGATAATAATAAACCTACGTTTATAATCCTGACTGAAAGTAGGTCACCATTAAATGAAGTTAGCAACAGTATTCATATTAAATGTTAATGTTGGCGCAATATAAAATCTCTTTATTGTACACCAAAAAAACGAAAGAATACAAAATTTATTCACCTGCACGGAGAAATGGTTTATAAAAGGTGGCTTGAAAGCTAAATCTCTTTCAGGCAGCCTTCAATCAGTCAGCTGCGAATTCCATAGACGAAACAATTTGACTTTGAAAAGCAAGAAGATTTTTTTTTATGGTTTGAAGGTAGCAAAAGTTGACAGTGCCCACCAATCCCTGCCGCCCATGGACATCGTAACAATCCTAGAGTAGGACTAAGGGGGACTGTTAGTTGGTTATTAGGTCCTGTTAGTAATAGATGTTAATGAGAATATTAGTCGTCGTTAATTCGTTAGTGTGGGGAATTCTGTTTATTTGGATTAGGGACTGAATGATTGATCAAGTTGAGCTTCGACTGAGTTTCATGATCCCATGTTTCACCGCTAATAGCTAAATATTGGAAAGCGAGTTAAACTATCGACTCTAGCCGATAGATGACAGACGATAAGTCAATTACTATCGGATTCGCAATAAGAAATATCGAGGCTTGGATTGGCTACGATATCACCATTTATGAAAGAAAAAAAGGTCTTTGGCATTTATATTACTACTACAAATAACAATTAAATTTTTACTTGACTGCGCTAAAAGGAGGGAAATGTGCTACGAATACCTACATGTGTATATATTATGATTGTGTATTTATGTCCATTTATTTGGTAAGCCCTGTAGCCTCAACAGTTTTCGACATATTATTAAGAGCTGTCAATATACTGCCTTTATACTGTAAGATATTTTTATAACCTGCCAGTGTTTAGTATCAGGATTTTTATTTTATTTCTAAAGATTATAATAGCATAAAATCATAACTGTTAAGTTATAGTTTTATTAAAGCAAATTTTAATCTTTCCTAAATACTATTGTGGTCTTAATATTTCATCAAACTTCTATAAGTAATGATCAAAAAGTACTCGTATCAAGAAACTAATAAATTGGACAAGTAAAAGTATACGAAGTAAACACATTCCCAATTTGTATTTGAGTTAGTTTGAGTACGTCAATAGAATGTAGGAAGGAAAATAAAGAAAAGGACGTATATTTAGTGGACAGTAATAAAAAGATACGAGGCAGGATAAACTATGTTACGGGGGACAGTGTCCATGGAACATTTATGTTTCGGAATTTTGAACTAAACTAAACCTTCTTAGTATTTAAGCGATAAAGATCAATTTGGATACAATTGTTTTATAAAGACCATTGACTATTTGGACATTTTATTGTTGAAAAAGATTTTTGTTTTTTTTTCGGTTTTACGAAAATTACTTTAAATGTATTTTATTGTAGGCTTTGGCCCTGCGTTGAGGCTAATAGTTAGATGGATAGAATGAAAAATATATCCAATATAGGTACACAAACAAATATATACAAACGAATGGCCCTCGTTTTGCTTCGGTAAACCTTTCAGCTATTATCCAATGGGAACAAAACCGGCCGGAAAAAAATGTATTAGAAAAGTATAAAGAAAAATAAAAAATAAGAAATATATATAAAGAATGTCTATGGAGATAAACATCGACCAATGTAACTGTACTGAATCCAATAAGAGTATCGTTTGCTGAAATATAGTTGAGAGGAAATTGTACTGTTACTTGAACCTGAATGATATAGAAGCTTAACTTCTTACTGTTTAGGTTGAAAATGTAATGTCTTGTTAACTCAGTAATGTTTAGAAAATATGAATAGCAATTGTCAAAAGCAGGAAATAATAAAATTATGTTTCGTCTTTGTAGCGCTGCAATTTGCTTTGTGTTCCGAACTATGTTATAATAAATTTTACTTTGATGTTTTCAAGTTTATAATAATAAAGATGATAAAAAGAACATGATTCATAGAGTAAAGTAACATGTATTAAATGTTTAAGGTTAGTAAAAGTAATGTCTTTTTTACTCAAATTGACCTTGTTAGTATTATGAATAAATTCATAATTATATGTTTATATGAGAAGTATACATATTATTTTTTACATATAAAAGGGTATGAGTGTTTGTCACTAAACTCTTTCTTAACGGATGGATTAATTTAAAAAAATCGTAGGTACAAATATATTTGTACACAAACTAGCATGGTCTAGTAGAAGTGTTGTTTTTGAGATACTTCAAGAAACCAAATTGTTAGAGATACTGTAACACTTTCTTCAATTGTCAAATTTTTAATATGATGAGCATAGCAAACGTACGTGAAAATTTAGTTTCAGGAGTACCTAACGTGGAAAACTAAGGGATCAGCAATATTATAAGATTTAGTATAATACATGTTGTAAAACAGCGTATGCGGTATAATTAGTAACGATAGGTACAGTTTAAACATAATGATAAGAATTGTTATCGTACAAGAGATACCACTCAGAAAAAATAATAATCCTCAGCCCCTCGCCCTATTAAGAAAGAAGGTCAACATTACTTCGTCAAGACAATAGCAATAGACTGAATTTACTTCATATAACTCTGATCCTTTAATACTAAAGTTATAACACTTGATTTTTACGATAGGTAATATTATTATAGTCAAGGTACTAGATTATTTTTAAGCTAGCGTAGTTATCTAGTCAGATATTTCATAAAATCGACAAAGTCAAAGTTTATTTATTTCGTCTGAGAAACTAATTGCTCGCTAAATGAATGTCAAAACTTTAACAATAATAATTTAAATGAAATCAGAAACTATAATGAATGACTGATATCTCTACAACAAAATTAAATAATTAATTAATAGAAGATTGTAAATTTAAGTAAAGGATTATTCTTTAACAAAAAATATTTAATAATAATTATAATTATCATCAAATCACTTAGACTGTACTGTATATTAGCGTTAGCAGTTATTAAAGATTTGTAGCACAAAATATTATTCTTTATTATTCGTTATTTATATACCTCATTTATTATTTCAACAAATTTTAAGTTTAAAAAGACACATAATAGAAACTACTATTTAAGCCACAGTCTTTTGTCATGGATAAATACATGCATTCTTTAAAAAATCAATTTACTTAATAATAATAATCATTTAATAATAATGCGCTTCTTAAAATTTATGTTTAACACATAAATATTAGTATTATTTAACAGATAATAGGTATTAGATGATAGTATTGTAGTCGTATTATTAGTAAGAGATAGGGCTTTATTATTATAATAGGTATAAATCATAACAAAGGAGATAATATTATCTTTTACAATGTTTGATTGTATATTACTTAACTAATCGTGGCAGTCTTATTATTAATTTACCTATTATGTTTGTTGATATAAACTTGTTCGAGAAAATTCAGCAGGCATAAGAAACGATCATTTTATAAATTTCTCTCATAATTATTAATTATTAATAACTTTAAAACTAGGACTTACATTTTCATTAACTATGAACTTCAAAAGGTTAAATACTTTTTATTACTTGCCCTACTTGTTGAAACTTTTGGGTTTTCTTGTTCTTTGAATGGTTAAATTATAATATTGGGAACAAATTATTGGAAGGAATACTTTAATATAAAATTTAATACTACAAAGTTTTCGTTTCAAAGTTGTTATCCGAATCAAGTTTTGGATAAAGCAGTCTATTGAATAGGCAAACTGATTGGCCCCATGATTACTTAAAGTAATATCACAATTTTCTTGCTGAATTGACTTAAATCCCGTTAGCTTGCTTCGGTTTTAAGTGTTCGACCCATTTAACTAGTTTTGATTACAAAGAGCCATGGAAATGGGCAGTTTCCAATTAAGTCCACTCCGGCGAGGGATTTTTTTTATAATCGAGATATTTGTAGGTATTCTTTTTATTTACGGTAGAGTTTCTTACGCTTTCTTCACTTTAAAATACATTTACAGAACAGAGCTGGTTTAAAAAATAAAAAAGAGGATAGGAGTGTCATTGGTATAAGAATGGTAACTAGACAAGAGAACTTAATTTTATTATGCAAATTTTTGCCTCGCCAGAAATCGAATCCAGAACCCAGTGAACGGCCGTCTAGCTTAGTAACCATTGCGCCGTACGGATTGTAATACAGCAGTTTTCAGTAGGAAAAAAAATTCCAGCATAGCGAGCGAGTAATAGCTAGTTTGCAAAATAACATAAAACACTTTTTACGTTATTACAAAGTCGCCCTCAACGTAAACTGTGAACAAATTTTTATAACTTTTCCACGAGAATTACGGTTAAAAGAAAAATGGAGCAAGCTATCTAGTTGCGAGAATTGTATTTTTTTTGTTTAAATTTTTTTTGGAAAAACGTTTGTGCCTTTGATAAACATTCAGAGATCTCTCTAGGGATCTTATAGGTGTCCGATTTCCTCACAATATTTTCTTTGACGAAACAATTCAACCCTATCGTAGATTTCAACCACTCATGTGAGGATATAATTGAATCCAGCAACAAGGCAAAGATAATATGGATTACAAATTATTTGATACAACGGTTTATTAAACCCGAGACATCATGATTATAGACCGCAGAAAAAAAATAACGGACGCGTCCGTTAAACGTGTCCCGATAATGATCTTAACATCGAATAGTCAATGAACTTTATCATCTAATTATCATTAATATCCTCTTCACTTATAACTTCTACTACTTATCTTCGTTTTAATGTATCTATTATATATTATAATATCGTGTAATCTAATTTACAAAATGCTTTAATACTTAAAAAATTTATTGCCATTATGTCTAATTAATTATACAGCAATCCTCCGCCAGTTAATTCTAGTAAAACCTTGCTCTTAATTTATTTCAGGTGCTTTATAAGTTACAGTTAGAATTTCTCTAGTATACAAAATATAAAAATAAACTATCTCCGTACAAAATTTCCTAAGTCTAGCTAGTGGTTTGGCCGTGAAAAGATAACAGACAGACAGATTTACTTTCGAATTTATAATATAAAGTGTAGATTACTAAAGACTAAAATACTAGTAATTTGACCTCCATTTCAAGTGGTTTGTTTTTACCAAATTATTTCTCTGCGGCAAACTGGGCTGTCCTATTAAATTCGGTAAGTACGCATGGACCCATGCATTTGAGTAATTTTGCTTTTCATTTGTTTACTTTTTTTTTGTTAAGTATTCCTAAAAAAAATATCAATGAAGATTATTGGCAGATATTTTTCTTTAGAAACGTGGGTCTGTTATACAAATATTTTTGTTTATTGTAGATATTATATTGTATTTGTATACGAGTATAAGTAGTATTTCGAATCTGGGAGTGATATTTATATTATCAGAAAACAATGTCACAATGTCAAAAGATCATTTTGAGATACGAAGTAATGCTTATTGATTCTAATAAAAATATTATCATTCATTCAAACGATCGACTGTAGACTCAACTGTTAACAGATGTAGTTTATAATAAATGGCATCTTTTTTATTCCTTGACCGGAAATCAAATTCCGGACCACTCAGTACGCAGCATTACAAGGTCATTTTAATATTGCATGGATATTTAATAAGTAAACAGTATAAAAATATACAAAATATACTTACAATTACGAGTACGTATATCGCACGAAATAAAAAAGTCAATAATATAAAAACGATTTCACATTATCACTTAACTATTCAGTTTCGCGATAATTAACGAACGATTAAATTAAACGATGTAGGTACGATTAAATTTTACTCTAAATACCGTACAATATTTACGATCCGATCAATGTTAGAAGCGATTAACGTTATTGCGTTAGTTTGCGCGCGCGCAGGTTCACGACAATTTACGAATGCGGGCTTGGCGCCGATACGCTCGCATTTGTATAAATAGCCATCGAGTACGTAAGGTAAGCAGATTAACCCTACACTGCGACTGATGAGGATTTTTTACCGCGATTAAAAAAATCTAATTTTTTGGGATGTTTTAGTGTAATTAAAATGCGATAAAATCGAATTACAGCATCAGTCTTTAAATAAAAGTTAAGTCAAAATTAATTTTTATAAGTATTTATTAATTCGTCTCACTTTTGACAGCATACGAAATCAAACCTTTAACAACCAATATAATATTATTACGAAATAAAATCATTTAATTATTTTAAAAACCGATAAACTGTAATCATTGAAGTCATACAATTCTATTACATAATATTAAGTAATTTTAAGTAGTATGATCAATTTATTAAACGGTTGTGGGTCTTTTAGAGCCCGTTTAGTATTTAAGTGTTAAGCTCGTTAAAAATAATATACCAACGCTATGTAATATATGTCACTCGGCTATTTGTTTGGTTGACAATTCGATGGAGGGTTTTGTTATTATAGATACAAGCCGATAATTATTACACTTCTGTAAATCCGATTAAATCGAAACTATTATCGGATTCGTTTATCAACTTCTAACAGGTTTTTGGTAATTAAAAAAATTGGTACAGAAACATTGTATTTCTGTACTGTATTGTTTCAAACATTTTAACTAATAATAATTAATATAGAAAATCGACTGTTAAACAATACATATTTTTCGTCGTATTTTAAATTAATGTATGTACGGGTATCTTTTGTAACTCCATCCTTGTTATAATCTATCAAGATGTTTGCACTGCAGAGCGCGTCAGAATAATGGACATACGTATACCTACCTTGTTTTTTTCGTTTTAAAAAGTAAACAATCTTAGTGTCTTTTTAGTGTAATTATCGATTTAAAAATAAGACAGTCACAAATAAAAAGAATAAACAATAATTTAATGTTAAAATAAATTTCTGTATACTTCTAATTTTTTTTTATTAATGAAATAAATAAAAGTAGTGCCAAGGTTGTTTACTTTTTAAATCACGACGAAAAAACGAGGTATACATAAGTTTCTGCTTACACATTTACACAAGTTCGTAAAGGATTACAATCCATCCAGCGCAGTCGAGTAATAATTACCTATAATTGTAGAAAAAGTTACTTATCCAGTCAGGCATTTAAAAGGTGATTTAATTCTACATTAATATTACTTATTAATACTAATTCTACATCTATATCTACATGTATATATTACCTGCTATATAAGAAGAGGAAAGCTACATTATTATTTTTGTTTTTTCTACACAGTGACAGACTTTAAAAGAAAAGTTATAACTCGCGAAAAACAAGCCTACAAATGGCTTTAAATGGGCTTGAAAGAAACAAGTCTGCTCTAGCAGGATATACCATTTGTTATATCCAGTTATATCCAGGTTTTTGGTTCATACACAAGTAGGTACAGAAGGTTAACTTAGACTGCAAATAGATGAGCACTTCCTTTTTGAAAATAAAAACATATTCCTTTTACGTGGGTAACGTAATCAATGTTAACAATTTAAAGTCAAAAAATTTCTACTTCACTGGAATCATTACATGTTAACAGCTCACATCACTATGTCATTATGATATGATATGACTTCACTATATACATATATGTACTATGTTCGTGGGTGGCACTATGTCAACTTCGTGTGCCATCTCCATAATCCCAGCATGTTATGATAATCACACGTGTAAAGGTTAATGTATTGAATAATCGACATGAAGTAAACAACTTGTGATAGCTCTATCAGTAAGAATATTATTTTTAATTAATTGTAGATTGGTCTGCGTCGGTTTGTATTTTACATTACAAAGATAACATTAGAAATCTTTATAGTATGATAAAAACCTGCGAAGTAATATGTATCTATTTAGCGTTGACATCAATTAATGTTGCTAACATAATTATGTTTTTTTTTTTTATATTCAACAAGTTACCGCTTAACTTGGATCGCACACAATTATTAATAATAACTTTGCGCAATATTACAAGTTAGTAATTAAAAACGGAGTTAATTTAAAATGAAAAAAAAATGTTAATACTAGCCATCAGTCCCTCTAAAACGATAAGTAAAATTTATCTACTTAAAAATATTTAATTATATTCCTGATCATTAAATATTTAACATAAGTATAAACAAAAAAGTTTCGTAATATTTATTTGTAAAAAACAGCACGTGATTAAAAAATGTCCGGTAACATTAAAACTTATGCTCGACATCGGTCTTATCATTATTAAATGAGCCTATTGATATCATTTGTTATTAAATAAAACTTGGTAACATTATGATGTATTTATAAAAGGAATATTACTACAACGATAATAATTATTTTGTAATATTGTGTAATGCGCTGTAGTCAAGCTAAATTGTAATATGTGAGGATCAGTTTGTAAGAAAGAAATTTTGTTGGTAGTAAACTTGTTAATAAAATTTGCCTATCAATGTGTCTATCTATATATGTATGCATATTTTATACATATTGTATAGGTACGTATACTATTAAATATTACTTATTTCTAGTTATATAATTATGTATCTTGTTGAATTTAAAACGTACCGCAACGGAATTTGTCCAAACATAGTTTGGATGCGGAATTATTTTCGTGTTATTTTTCTTCCGTATGTAAGAATAGGTAATCTTCGAGAAATTTCTCAGTGCCTGCTGATTTATCTAGGACAAACATTCAACAGTATAAGTGAATAGGCCATCTCTTAATAATTTAACTCATAAGTAAACCGGTCAACAATATTATTTCACAATAATTTGTAATCATCTTTGTTATGAATAAATTAACAAACCTATTCTTTTAGTTATCTTATTTGAATTCAGAATTGTCTGCCATTTAAGATAAAGTTTTTTTTTGTATAAACGCTAAACTTTGTGGTTCTACAGTAGGATTTCCGGTGTCGTAGGTGCCATGGACAACATACATGTACAAACAAACTCACATTTAAACTATTATTCAAACTCCCTCGCTGGGAAATGAACCTAGGACACATTAACGAACAGCCAGGCATGGTAATTAAACTTTGTAACCATGGATACCATACAAAAGGATTCAAAAACGCTTTATACGAGCTTAAAAAAGCTTTCAAAAGTTAGGTCCATTTTTCGACAAGGATGATATTCTATGAAAATCTACCTCTACTAGAAGACCGGGCAACCTTTGTTTTGCCTTCAAATATATAGCTTGGTGGACTCTTAGTTTCGTACATCCGATACTCCCAATCGTCAATTTTCATGTATCTTTAGTAAATGCTCATCATATCGGACAACTTTTGCTATGGCGGCGTTTCAATTACTCTAATAGTTTGGCTGCTCCTATGAAGTATCTCGACAACAGCACCACCTACCGGATCCAATAGTCGCTTCAAACCATCTCTCTAAAATACCTTACAATTTTTTTTTATCGGTTCAGCTGTTTTGGAGGAGTTCAGTGACTGACACACGTATATACGGTGTGTTTTAATATAATTACCTACGATATTTCAGATATTTTTTCATGTTATTATTATTGCTAGTATTATAAATCATTAATATAATACCTAATGCCATTGATTTTTACCAACTGGACACTAATAACTATTAATTTTATGACTGTATTTATTAATTTTAATTGTGTATTTAATTCTATTTTAGGTTGGAATGTTCATGATTTGTTTGTTAGCTTTATATCCGTGTTAATAACATTGCGGTTAGATGAGTAATTTATCCATTTGCATTTATATTGTTTTAGGTATTGGATATATATATAATATTATTATTAAGATGTATGTAAACTTTTAGGTATAGCGGCTTCACAATGGTCTCAATATTCTCATGTTTTCAACATCTGCAAGTAAGACAATTATTAACAATTTGTAACCGGACAGTTAATATTTAATAACAGAACTAATATACATTAACATTAATAATTTTCATTAACAAATTAACAACTACTACTATTCTTACTAACACATCACTAACAGGACCTACTAACCGACTAACATTCTTTTTTCGGCGTGGTTTCTCAAGTAGTTTTAACACTAAACTTGTAATTTAACTTACTTGCCTTAAAAGTGATAAAGACTCGGCCAAAAAGTGAATAACACCCTTGGAAAAATGAAAAAGTATGGGTGATTAATGCATAATTAATTGGCACATTAATTGCCGATAAATACTTCGTTTACACTTTACATTTTGTCAGCCTTTAAAAATCATGTTATGAATTTAAATTACTTCGTCAACTTCCTTTAGAAACTTTTTCCTAATTTTCCTTAACTGTGTGGCTATGAAGTCGACTACATTGTACCTACTACCTACCTATATTAAATGTGTGTTATGTATGTATGTGGGCATATCATTATTATACATAATAATATACTTATACACAAAATGATTAGTGTGTGATAAGAAAAGGAAAAACAAATATCGTTTCACCCAGGTGTACCAAAAAGTTAATGCTTTTAAAACCTATTATTTAATATTAGATGTAGGTATGCTTTTATTCATACCATAATATTAATATTCACTATTGTTAATTTCGTACCCTTAATTTCATTGACTCTCATGCTCGTATATCGTTTTTTACCAAAAAAGAACACACCTAAAATATGTAGTCTATACTATACTATCTCGCTTATTTTAAGGCTTCACTATCAGACAACACAAATCTTGGCATTGGGTATGTGTGTGTGTATAATACTTATATCTATGTCTGTGTGTGTATTGACCACAATGACTTCCGACTTCCGGTTGTGTGACCTTTTCTTTTAATAAATCAACTCATGCGACGTAGTGTCTACAATTTTAAACAACGATTCTATATTTAGTTTTACGATATCCAATATTATTTTAACAATTTCTTTACGTTTGTTTTCACTGATAACGCTATCGAACACTATTTTAATGATCTTTCCTATTCATAAATCGCTTACTCGAAGTAAGTAAAGACTAAATATTACTATGATTATGTGTAAATACATGTACAGACTATGAAGACAAATGTTTACAGCTAGAAATATAATCGGAATATAATACGCCTAGGCTAGGTATATAAAAACGTATTATGACTTTGTAAAATAAACTAATCCGTTATTTGATGTAGGTATTTTTCAATTTATTAATTTATATCCAAACGAAATATTGTGGTTTTACTAAAGTTTTGAAAAAGTCTTATATTAAAGAGGAGAAAAAAGGACCCATTACAATTCCAGTGAGGAATCGAATTTTTGACTTCTCAGATGAACGAAATCTATTAAATGAGTGGCAAAAAAAGAAATAGTAATCCGACCGAATGAAAATAAAACAAAATGTCAATGTACAATTTTACCATAATTTTTATTTTACTATTAGATAATGAACATCACGACGTGTTAGCGTAAAGGTTTGTACACACTGTACTGGAGTATTACTTATTTTAGTAAACCGCGTTATTCTATGTGAATATTTTTTTATTATAACCCTAATAATTTACTATAGTTCATTATAAATATATCTGTTCATTTGTCTGTCGGCAGTGTATTTCTATTTTTTGTTTAAAGCATCATTAAACCGAAAATTAATTAAAGTTGGACGATCTAAGCATTAGGTTGAAACTAAAATGTTATTGAGGCTGGATTTTCCTTATAAGGTTCCACAGAATTCATTATTAAATTGACCACATCCTACAGATCTTTTTGATCTTAGAGAAGATTTCTTAGTAACCATAATGTACCTACTTACTTAACTATCATAATGAAATCAAAGTCGTGATTTCAATGCGATGCGATCCACGATATTAAAATTGCAAGAAATAAGTAACGTAAGTGCACGGTTCGGGCCTCGGGGAAAGATGTATTATGCCAGTCTAGATTTTTTTTCCTTAGATACCATGTGTATTTTTTGTGCGCATTTTGTCCTGTTATTACAATATGTTTATAATTATTAATATTATGCACTTAGTTTCCGTTCGTGTAAATAAGGAAACGATTTACAGGGTAGGTACATTGTAACTTGTAACTCTACTGTTACATTCGCTTATTGTCATGTTTACGGCTATTATTAAGTAATTATTTAAAAATGTAAATCCATGATTAATAAGAACATTTTAACATTTAAATTGTGACTTGTGTTTTTGCTTGCTAATTATATTTTTAAGACAGTGTTTTGTAGGCGAATTGTAAGTTTTTGAACCTATTATTGTTATGTTATAGTTACCTAAAATGCATTATAGAGAAATACGGTGAGTTTATCTTAAGCAAATGTTGATTGCTGATAAATATATAACTATCGTGATTTCAGCCTACGGTCAAGGCTTTCCTCGTTCCGTTAATAATTATGTTGTAGATAAGAAATCAACATGTGCTTTACATGTGCTTCCGTATGGCTTCACTTATTCAAGGTTAATTCAGATACAGAAACAGAAGCGCTTTTAGTTAGACGACGACTATCCTATCCTAAGTTAGATAATAGTCGTCAAGCCATGTCGGAGGAATTCGGGCGCCATAAAAAATCCGAATCTGCATTTGCCATTAATTCCTCCTTAAATCCGCAATGGAATAGTGTAAATATGCTCTAGATCTCCTCAGTTATGATGAGAGATCCGTGCTCAGTATGCCATTAATAGTTTGAGGTCAACATTGTCCTCCCTGACCATCTAGGGAACGATACTGAAGCAAAAATAAATGAAAACAGACAGACAGGTGACTTTCTGTCATTTTAGCGATCATCGAACTCGGCTGCAATAAAATTGTCATAAATACAAGCTATTAACAGGTTGCGAGTGATGTGAACGCACCTTTAAAATGAAACAGGTTTTTAATTACAGCGATGTGGTAACGACATGTATATGATAATGAAAGCATTTCGGTTATCCGTGAAGGTCGTACGACCGTCGACAGAATAACTAGATTCTTTAAGGGAAAGGTCGATGGAGGTTAAGCTATATTTTAACCAGATTCTTATAACAGGTTATGTTATTTTGATTAATAGCGTCCTGTAATCTAGGATATACTTAATAGCAAAAGTTCAATCCACAGTGGTAAGGATAATGGTTAGAATCCAGATTTGTCGGTGAGTTAGAAGCCAATACAATTAGTTATGTAAGATAGTCCATTTATCAAGGAAAACATCACGTTAAGATGAATAGGAAAGGAGCACCATTAAAAAATATTGTGAAAACCGAAAAATAACGCGGTCGGACCCGCGCGCGATTGCTAGTAAATAATTACATTGTCATCGCCTTAAACCTTAAATATTTGCTTATAGACGACCTAATGATGAGAGATGGGATTGACTCTGACGTGTTCTTAACATGTAAGTAATATTACTTTGTCGTTTGTGGTCACCCATTCAATTAACGATCGCTTTTACTCTACCGGTCGATCATTTACGATCGATACAAGGTCACGGTCCATAATGCTTTTCAAGTCATAATTCCATTCGTTCTGAATGAACTGACTAATAGATGTCATAATTTGTGTTATAAAATTTTTGAATATGGAAGGATAATATTAAATACTTAATAAAAAAAGTTTTTTTCGTAACTTTTTGTTACACAAAAACTTACAATTTCTAACTCCCACACAAGAATTTCCTGTGACGTTGAAAGCTAGGATCTGCCCACTCGCTGCTATTTACAGCTGTTGTTTCATTGATAGATAAGTTAGTTAATAATAAGTAAAACTTACTAACGAATTAACTCCTTACGAACTATTTTTATTACTAACGAACTAACAACTACTAATATTCTAATTATCGTTTACTAGACCTACTTATTAATTGACAGTCCATCTATAGTCCTACTGACGATACCTACCCGTGGGTTCGCCCGCGGAAAAGTCGTTAAACAATATATTGAATTTATCCCAAGGGACCCTATAATCGGGACACAATCTGTCCTATTCCTGGCTCCAAACTGCTAAGTGTGCCAAGTTTCAGCTTAATCCGTTCAACGGTTAGAGCGTGAAGGACGTACAAACATCCACACAAACTTTCACATTTATAATGTTAGTAAATATTTGTTTCGATGTCTATATGCGACAGGGGATGGGAGGGAGTACTATAAGCTCGGATTAGAAAATAATTACTTTATCTGTAAACTCGTTTGCTATAATGTAGCTCGTTGGCTTAAACCACAAAAAATATATACCTAATTGTGTTAAGTTGTTATTTTCATAATTCTTACGTCAGTTTTGCAATACACGTGTTTGCATGAATACATTCATAATCGAGTTTTTTTTGCATGATACGAGTCTTTGACCCATGAACAGATTTGTATAAAAATATTTTATTTCGTACATACCTACAAGGTGTTTTACTGTATTGGTTAAGTATTAAAGATTATCTAGCAGTGACCTTAACGAAATTACTTTTAAAAATGTATAAAAATACATATTCAAATGATTTGCTAAGATTAATTGGGTATTTAATTTGAAATGTAATTAATAAATGATTCTATGATATTATTTTCAAATTAACAAAAATTTCTAGGAAAACTTTTCGTCTTAAGGAATCTCAATTCCATTATGCTACTATAATCTAGGACATTAATATAGTGATGTGAGTGTAAAGGTTAATTTAAATCCGTTCAGCCATTACTTGACTATATAAACATTAACAGTCGGTGTATCTAAAGGGAACACTTTGTGTAATTGAGATAAAATCGATCATTATGTCCGAATGGTTTATCCGTTTGCGTTTAAGGTGAAACTTATCACCTTAATCCGGACAACGGTAAACGTGCGAAGGAAATAACTCCACAAACTTTCTTTTTAATATTAGTAGAAAGTATAGTACAAAATTAGTAGGATGACTCTAACCTTTCTCTTTAGGTCTTAGTATTGCCTACTGTTACGCTGCTTAATTTATCTTTTTCTAATAGCCTTGTAATAATTTTGACAATTGTTTATACATAACTAAGCAATGATATCATAAGTAGCTGAGTGTCCGAGTATATTAATTAAAAATAAATCAAATTGTTTTGATTGGAAAATTTTATTAATTCCGACACCACTAATCCAATAGTTATTATAACAAACAGTACCTACCGACATTATAATATAAATAGCAAAGAAGTTAAAAACTTGTTAAACGCGTTTGTTATGAAAACCCTGTATTTATTGCATCATGGGTGATCAAAATGCATGGCTTATTAAAAATCTATTAAAGTTTACATCTTATATTGAGAATAATATAACATAGAATAAATAGAATCACGTGGCACGTGTAAAGATACAGACCTACAAGATTCATGTTTCTTATTCATAAAACCTTACATTGTAAAAGAGTCAGTTCTATAAAACATTTCTAAAATACAAGTTAGAAAAAAAGAATATTATACCAACACTAAAATGCTAGTGTCGGGCTATAAGTGTGTATAGTTATTAGATGGATATAGTTAGAATGGATTTAAAGATAATTTAAGTTCTAACGTGAATAGTTAACTTTGAACTGCTGCCATGGGACTTAGGTCATTATTCTAGATCGCCTTAATACAGTAACAAGGTATCTTGTTTCTTTGTTGTTTATTAAAACTAGAGTAACTCCTCTATCGTCCGAATTCCACCATAATTCATCACGACAAACAATCCCAACTAATATTATAAATGCGGAAGTAACTCTGTCTGTCTGTCTGCTACGCTTTCACGACTAAACCACTGAACTAATTTTGATGAAATTCGGTATGAAGATAGAACTGAACTTGGGAAAGGACATAGGATACGTTTTATCGCGAAAAAGTCGCGCGATGTAACCGAATTCCACGCGGGCGAAGCCGCAGGCGGAAAGCTAGTAGGTTATAAACTCGCTCAATATAGGATCTGACAGGAAGATTGGAAAATAAGTAAATAAAATTAAAGTATATCAGTGTAATACGTCTATTGTATTAAAGTGACCTTCCTTCTAACGACTGTGTGCTGTTTCTATTTATTACAGCGAGTATCTATGTGAGTTTTCATTTAAATTTAAAAATAAAATGTACTTGTCACATAATCTTAAACAAAAATTAGTTTTGTTCACTAAACTATGTCAAATTTAAAACTCGTACATACTCGTTTTATTATTAAAAATATACTAAAATTTGAACCCTTTTCCTATTAAAAAGATATTGAACTTGAACTAATGGTTAAAAAATTCAAGGTTCAAGACATTCTAACTTATAATACATAATTGAAATGATAATGAATTATCTAAACAAATATGATCAATCGTTACTTAGTCAAACAAAAAATTGTTTTTAGAATATTTTAGTGCAGTAAACAAGGAAAACATTATGTATACAGAACCAGTAAAAGGATAAATACAATGCAATAGTAATGTAATGAGCTATTCGTTCTAATTTATTACCTAACGTGTCCGTGCAAGAAACATCTATGTTGCATCATTCTGTTTACAAAACATTACTTTTGTAATCCGATTGATTGGTGCATTTTTAATCGCTTCATAAAGAAAAACCTACGCTAATTTTATACAAGGAAATAAGCAATAAATATATCATCTGTTGTATCGGAAGTTATTACTATAAGTTAACCCATTTTTAGCATCATTCATTGAATTGAATATTTCTTTGTTGCTAAGGAAGCTCTACGAATATCTTAACTAAAGGTGCGTTCACATAATATATTTGTTTTGTGTCGTTGTAAAAAATAGAGGACTTGTTTTGTAATCTAAATTTGACCATAACTTATTATGCATAGATTACAGTCGATAAGTTCAACATTATGGAATACGTTACGTCATCTATTGTTACTAAAATAATTTATTCTTAGTGCCATCTATGAAACATAACACCGTGTCAAGGAATTCTGAGACTGTGTAAACGACGAGTTATTTTTAAATTAAATTTAATTCTAACAGAAATCGTGCATAAGATTTAGCTATATGCATTTCTTCTCCATAAAAAGTTTAGGTATACTAAATATCAAGTACTAAAGGACCAAAGAGTCATAGGACCATGTTAATGCAATAAATTTGAGTAACTAGGATAGTGTTTATGTTAGAACAATTGTAGTAATGAAGCTGCCACCAGTAATACCGCAGTCATCTCTAGTTTGATTAATGAATGGCTGCGTCAGCTGCTCGCAATCTGCACAGTTTGATATCTTTGTTACTGCAAATTACTCATTTATGCCTGTATGACTTCCTTCTGTTACAAATTAAGATTTATCAAGTCATTATAATACTTAATATTTCTTGTGTCAAAATACCAAACTGTAAAACATTGATTATCCTTAATAGGCAACACTGAGTATATTATTGGCGGTATAATTGAGTGAGGGGTGGCAACACCGCGTTTTGGACGCAATGATGGCGCCTCGGGTATTGTGAAAGACCGTAGCCTTATTTATAGGTAATTATTAGTTAATTGTGTCAAATAATTTAGAGGAATAAATACTCTGTCTGTATAATTTTTACTCAAGAAAATATGAATAGATATTTATACAGAAATCTGCATATGTGGGCTTAACGTGCTGAAATTATTTTAACTAAATGTTATTGAAATGAAAGTTAAAAAAATGGTTCATTTCCCGTGGTACTACCGGTGGCACTACCAGTAGTGTCATGATGTAAAAATAAATTGCCCGTGGCACTACCGCCATCAACAGTAGT
>LGAG01000621.1:122471-135717 GCA_001278395.1 Lerema accius | reverse complement strand
AGGAAACAATGGACCCATTTCTTGAAAGGATCTATGTCATAGCATATTGGGCACAATGTACTAACAATAAATATGTCTTATAAAAAATACTATCGTGATCATGGACCCATGTAACGTTATGATAATAATTATTTGCCACTTCGTTGTCATGCCAACCTAAACCAGAAAGAAATAAATTGGGATCACAAACCCAAAAAAAGAATAGACAGAGCGATTGTATACAATTGCAACTAAATAAGTGACGCACAAAAATATGTCACGCGCTCGCCGTATACTACTTAGCGGTGGGCTTCATATGTTAACGTTCGTCACTTTTCGGCTGGGTGGCTCCGTCTATTCTTTTTTATGGGTCTGTGATTGGGATGTTTTTGAGGATTTTTGGGATGTTTCTGAGAGAGCATAATATAATCTAGTTTTCATAGGTCAGTAAAGTATAGACTTTGGTGTTACCATGGCAGGAACTTACATCTTCTTTCATATCCTTGAATCGTACGCTGTTGACGGGCTTCCAGCTGGGTCTGTTGAAGACGGCCTGCAGCTTGTGTGACCAATTGGTGTACTCCTTAAACTTCTGGACCACGTATCGAGTGTAGAACGTCTGCAAATATACAGAGTACAGGATTTTTCTGCAGTTGAAATTTAACTATAGCTTAGGATGCCAAACAATGGATCTGTGCAATGGATTATGTACTCCTCTGACTGATTAGCAGGTAAAAATTTGATACCAACTGACTGTCAACAGCTTCCATGAGTGACATTTCTGTGTCTCGACTCAAATGCAGTACGATAGTAATGTTCCATTTTATTTTCTTAATTAAACGCAATTATATCACAACTTAAAATTACATATTTGACTTAGATAACAAAGAATCAAAACGTTCAAAACAGACCCTGTGCCCTCAAAAGCATGGAAACAATCAGAATATTTTTTTGCCACTAGCGGTCACTAATTTATGCCTAACGTGTTGTCATATTTCACGCAATTAGAGTACCTATGTACATAATAAGGAAATTAGGCAAGTACTGTGGTTATCCTTAAGATAATTCGAGCTTATAATTACCAATACATGATTGGAATTGAATGTTACAAACAGTATAATTACAACGCAGATTCTGTAACCAAAATACTGTGCCCTCAGCTGTATAATTAAAGCACGCCAAATAAGAAAAACCTTTGTAAACTAAGATAATTTATCTTCGACCTTCGTCCATTAGGCGCAACGTAAATCAAAGTCAAAAATAAAATGAAAAAGAAACCGTAAAAAGTTAAAAAGTTTTCTAATCAGCAAAAACTGAAATGAAGCTTTATTTTATCTAAATGTATGCTAAAACCGTCTCGCTGACTTTCAAAAGATAACGAATCGTAAGTGACAAAAAATATCTGAATATTTATTAAGGTAATTTTAATATGAATTATAAGCGTTTTAGGGATTAAGCATATTTTTGCTTAACGTAAAAAATATATTATGATGAAAACAGAACAAAAAAATCTGCTTGACTATGTAACCAACAATTTTTATATTCTATTGACCTAAACTTTTGATACATACTTAGGCATATGATTGAAGGAAGGGTTAGAATGGAAAATAATCAACAAAATTTTAAGAACAAAATTAGCCACCAAAGACCCCTTTCAATAAAAACAAAACGTGTGAGAATTTGTTATTTGATTGAATAATACATATGCAAAAGGCTTACCTGTAAATGTAACGGATTGAAAGAGGGCTGATTGTAAATCAGCCCGTATACGATCCAATCCCCTTCTTTCTCCTGTCGGAACGTGCCAAACAGCTTATCCCATATAATGAGCACCCCGCCGTAGTTGACGTCTATACAATATGGATTGCTGCCTGTTGAGAAGGGAAAACAAAGTAGAACATTGAGAAAGATTGTACAAGATATGGGTAAATAATTTTGTTTAACAAAAGGAAAGAGATTGATGTGGATTTATTCGAAATAGTAATGGATTTCTTTCTGTCCTCTTTATGCCAGGAAAAGAATAAGTGATGCTTCTAGTGTTATAGCGCTTAAAATCCATGATTAGGTCATCTCTTGGCATTAGGTAAGGTTTTTGTTAATCACTTTGCTCCAAAATACATAAATCCATAACTGTATCACTGTATTACATCCTTAGTGCAGGGTTTTTTTAATTCAAAAGGCAACTAAGTATTTAAAGGAACCCCATAATATTTTAACCGCTTTTTATTCGTCGTACGTGTTTTTCCCCGGCTTTTTCACCGATTCCCCGAAGTTGACCTTCTTTTTTGGGCTTCAAATGTGGACCATAATTTTGGCGGAACCTTGGACTGGTCTACGGAGCCCTTAAGTTCCGTAGAACCCAGTTTAAAAATCACTGCTTTGGTAAATAAAAATAATAAAAAAGGAATATAATTTATTTTACCGTGATGAATCCTATGATGGCTAGGAGTGTTCAGCACGTACTCCAGCGGCCCCAAACTCTTGACAGCTTCCGTGTGGATCCAGAACATATACAGGTAGCTGAACTGATGATGCACCATGAACTGAGCTGGTGGAATTGCCAGGGCTAATGGCAAATAGAACACCTAAGGAAGGTCATAGTTTTCGTTACCATCATCTTTGCTATTGCTGGGCATAGGTTAAAAAGTAAAGGAATATTCTCTAATGTCTTCTTATATAGCGTTCAGAAAGTGATAGTTCTATTTTGCAAAACTGACAATTTTTATAATTGTTTTAAATGTCCAGAAGTGCAGTTTGAATGAGCTCAAGTTGCTTATCATATTGGCATTATTGTGTAGCACAGCACTTACAGATTGTAGCCAAGCAATAGGATAGTTAGACTAGGGGAACGCTAGTCAGACAGGATACGATAGCCAAAATATTTGAGGTACTCGTGGCTGCGTAAGTGCACGGGCTTTTATTCGACGTCATAATTATGGACTTTTGGCTGCCGCAACCTGACTACCTATTGCGCGCCTAATTCTATGGATTGTGCAAATAATTTAGGTCAGGCTTACAAAACATACAAAAGTTTAGAAGGACAAAAAGTTCTTCGCAGCTTATCGTATATCGTTACCCCAAAACTTTGGCTTCCAACACGTCAGAACCTTCGAATTTGAGTGATTAATAGCCATAACTTTCGTCCCACAGGACTTTGAAAGTTTATTAATATCGGATTTATTATGGTACAAGCACACTGCGGCTACTTTTTCTCGAGTCCTGTTTGCAAATGTTTTCGGGCACCATTAGATACTCGTAACTATAAGTTTTTTGTTGTTGGTAGATGGTTGCTGAGTTTAATAACCTTGGGCAACTTTTGGAAACTTACATATTTTAATAATTGATAATTTTAGTTATAGAAATGTTTCATAACATGATACATGATACATATTATATTATAAGTTTTATGCTAACTTATTGTTGCATTTTGTGGTTTTTTTATGTTTTTATGTTATGTTAATTCAACAAATAGCAACACGTGATCGCAAGAGTTAGAATGTTATCGTGTTGTAGAATGTTAGATACTTCATAAAAAAAAACAGCAGTGTGGATGCACCATTATGACTGGTCTAGCGGCGAATGTTGCGTGTATGGGAATAATAAGAAAAATCCTTAAATCGATATAAGAGTGCCTTCAGGAGAAAGTTTATAGACGAATCTAGAATTCTTGTAAATAATATTTAATCATTGGCTACGAAGCTTAAGAGAAAAGTTTAATTTCAGAAGTTGATGTAAATTCCGAAGTTTCACTTATGATATTCTAAAGTAAATTGACGAATTCAGTTTTGTTCAGCGAATAAGTTAAACTTAAGGGGGCTTCAATAAAATTGTCTGTAATAGATTTTTGGGTTAGACTATAAATATAATAATTATGTAGCCATCGTTGACTCGATAGATCCTTGTTTCAATTCTCAAGCATACAAATTTAACCTTACCTAATATTTTATCTCCGGTGGTTGTTTGAGATTTTAGTGTCCGGGAGTCTATCTACTTCTCTTCTCTTATATATAAACATTAATTGCTGCTCGTTAGGCTCGCTAAAACTTGAGAACGGCTGGACCAATTTGGCTTTTGGTTTCGAATTATTTGTGGAAGTCCAGGGAAGGTTTAAAAGGTGACGGGTCAACTAGTATACATATAAATAGATAGTTGATGTGTACACTCACAAAGCCACACCACCCCTGCAATATTGACTGTCTTATTCCAACTCCCATGTTAAAATCCTCCGACGTGTGGTGGACCTGATGTTGCGCCCACAGAATATGAATTTCTGCAAAGAATAAATGATAATAATTGGAAAAAACTCACTGCCTTGTGTTAATGTTGAAATACACCTACATAAATAAAAATAAAAATGGCAAGGAAACCTTAGAAGAAGTTAAGAGGAAGTTGTTCTTTATGTAAGTATCTATTGCAGTTGGCAACAATGACAGTTTGTGTGATAGTGAATCTCAGAACAAGGATTGTATCTGTATACATCCGTCCGTGTAGTGAATTATGCTTTTAGGTCCTGTACTGGCTTCTTCGCTGCGAATTGTAAAATAACTGCATATCGTGTTAAATTACGATCAATCAAGTCTTTCATGGGCACATTTCAGTCAACTAACGACTACATGGTACGTATCTCTAGTCTAAAAAGATAGAGCACAATCCACCACGCTTTTGTGCAGATTGATGGAAAGGTTGATCACCTACTCAAGTGTCTAGTTTAATGTTACCCGAAAGCACCTGATATGGCTTAATGACTGTCATAACGATAACCAATCGAGACCGACCGCTTAACGTACCCTGTGATTTACGAAAGAGTTTTAACCATAGAGTAATAAAACAATAGTAGCGCGCATATTGCACAAAATGTTCAGTTCGCTGCGTAGGTAAATATTTGTATGGACAGATAGAGATGTACCAATGTGCCTATCTGCAACGAGGTTTCGCTAAGTTATGTAAATAGTTAAATATCTTTGTAATGTACTTTTTAAGTTAACGCACTCAACCACGACTACAAGCGCTTGCGGCGGGAACGTCGTGTTGTTCTCACCTTTGCCTACTGTTCCTACTTCGTTAGGCGCGCTCTATACTACATCAATTATTACTCTAAGGTTTTAACCGACAGCTCTCAACCATTTACCTACCGATCGCGCCCGCAGGTACTTAACTTCGTCAATCTATCAGCGCTGTCATACTCGTAATATAAAATAATAAGGCAAGAATTAATTCCGTAAAAGTTTTAACGTCGTGCTTCGGGTTTGACTTTCCTAATCCTAAGTTAAAATGAAGAAGGTTAAACTTGTCACGCCGGTGACGAAAAGGAAGTTAAAAGATAAAGCCTTTGAACCTAAAAGATAACTTTATTATCCTTTTGTTATCGAAAGATTTCTACTTTGTAAACGAGTGGAGGTAGGTACTTTGTAAGTAAAGTTACTATAGGTATTCGTTGCTTTTAATGTATGAACGTTGTAATGTATCTCGAAATGATTCTTTCAAGGACGGTACGAGTAGGTATAATTATTTATTTAAAAAATAATGTATTTTATAAGCCCTAAGTAATAATATCAATTATATCAACGTTTCCCTTACAGAGACTCGAATCCAATAAGTAGTTAACTACAGCAATGTAATTGCTAAAGGTAAAATTAAATCGGTTAAAGCGCTCCTTAAAAACATACAGTGTACTACGTTGCGTTACATCCGAGAGAGTAATTTTAGAGTACTAGAGCTTCATTTTGATCTTTTGGCTTGTTAATTTAATGAATAAAACATTGAGAAGTACTCACCATGGCATGCTCTATGCATCCAGTAGTAACAGAAGTCCATGCCGAGGGCAGCTAGAAACCACGTCGTGGTGTGGTCCCAGGGAAGATCCACCAGCTTCCAATTGGAGTAAATCCAGGAATACGCGTAGAACTCAGCACCTCGCCAGATTAGTCTAGACAAGGTGATATTGTTAGGATTTTCAAGGAAATTTACACTTACCGTAAGCTGAAATGAAGGAATGCGATAGGAATTCGTATACTTGCATACCTTACTTACATTTTAGTAGTATCCTTAGACCAAAAAATGTATAGACTCAGTGTTCAGATCAAAAAAGTGAAGTATTTTTTTTTCTTTTTTTACGATGTGACGTTTGTCACCGAGCGTGCTCTGCCGAGCAATGTACCGGATTACGTTATTATTTCTTACTAACGTTATGTTTTTCTGTGGCGAAGACTGAGTCTATATATTTTTGGTCTGAGATTAAATCAAAGGGGTTTATATTATGGGTGAGGGCGGATTTAGAAACTTTCCATATTGGACTTAATATTTCTTACGTAGACTAATCCTGGCGATACAAAACCAGATGTTATGAGTTATAATCATGTGTCGCAATATTACACAAAAAGGCGGCCTATTTATGACCCCTTTTAGTACAGTTTTTGGTGACATTGTCAGCTAGTTCATTCATCATGAGCAGATCTTGATGCGTGACAGATAAACGTTCACCCTCGAGTGTTCATGACAGGTACCTCGTTTTGTATATTTCTATACCCTAGGAAGATAAATGAGGGAAGATGAGAAATTAAGCTCAGATCGGTTTTACAATTTACTGTTCTTCTAAATGATTTAAAAAAGTAGTAAAAAAAGCCTGACCGGAAAAAGACGGGGGGTTATTGTATCGAAAATAATAGTCTGTGTTACTCCCACAAGGAAAACGAATCCATTGACACCTCACACGTTGAATCCGTAAAGCTGTTGTTGTTGTTGCTGAGTTGTAGAGTGAACCAAAGAAATACACATTACGTACATCTATGTATGTATGTACGAGTACAATGTACATACGCCCGAAAAACATTAGCATCCTTCTGGCGCAGTCGGCTAAAAAATCGTATCTAAGATCTGTGTAAACGGCACGTTAAAAAACATAACGTGTAAGGGCCCTAATGGTTTCTAATGACTAATTAGGGTCCGTTCAGACAGACCGGCTCGGAAAGCATCGGCTCGAATTTTACTGTTCACACAGATATCGTATACGCTCGGAATTGTCCGAAGCGGCGCTAACAAGACCTAGAAAACACCTGAAAGTGGATGCGCTCGCAGCCGGTCACACAGAGCGTCGAAGCATTCTTAATGACAAAAGATGTGCCCATGCCAAAATAAACCTAAATACTATTATACAAAACTGAGTTTCCGTCGTTATAAAAACTCCTCTTCTCTTCGAGCCGGTCTCTCTGAATGTTTTAAACGTGAAAATATTAAGCTGTGTCCGTGTAAGTGGATTTAAAGCTTGAGCGTCACGTAAGTATTCGCAGTTTGGAAAATTTCTACTACGCTTATTGTTCCGAAATCTCAGTCTATATATTTTTTGGTCTGTATCCTATATACTAAGGTTAGGAATTCATCATCATCATCACAACCCATAACTGTCCCACTGCTGGGCTCAGGTCTCCTCTCACAATGTGAGGGGGTACAGGCCATAGTCCACCACGCTGGCCTAGTGCGGATTGGCAGACTTCACACACCTTTGAGAGCTTTATGGAGAACTCTCAGGTGTGCAGGTTTCCTCACGATGTTTTCCCTCACCGTAGCAAGTGATAATTAGTATCTAATACGCACATAACTTTTTAAATTTGAGGAGCGTGCCGTGGGATTTGAACCCAGGATCTCCCGTTCGCGAGACCAATGTTCAAACTATCACTGCTTATGATAGTAATTAAGTTAGGAATTAAATGCATGTTATTCGTTAAAGTCTTACCTGCCACCTTCAAACAGTATGCCATTGGATATGCTGGTGATGCCGTCGTTCAGACGAATCCCACGTTGCCCTTTCATCTTCAGCGCGAAGTGTTCCAGAAGCATGAACATGAAGAAATACGGCCATGACTGAAAATAAAAAAATAGTATATTAAAAATAAAATAAAAAAAACGTATAATAAAAAAAATATCACTCTCTACTACAGCCTATATTTGACAGATTTCAACATTGTAAAGGCGACATAGGTTATATTTTTTTTTATTTCGGTACCCGCAAATGTTTAGTAGTCGGGCTTTTTTTTGTTAATGTTTTAAAATAAAAGAAAGGAAATTACTCACTTGAACATAGAAGTTAGGCACTTCGGTTTCAGTTTGAAACTGCGTATTCTTCGGATTAATGATGTAGAACATACGACCCAAACCTTCGACAAACTCCCTCGGTTCCAGGAACACTGGACTGTGTTGGTGATTCGTATCGTTCATGGCCATCTTTAAAAAATGACTATTACTAATAGGTACCTACCTACTGTGAATTGGAATAATAGTGTTTCTAATTATTTTTTCACGTTTTTATGGTCAAATCTTTTTTACGAATTTTAAAAGTAATTTTCGGTTGATTTGAGTTTTTTTTTATTTGTATTACGTAATCGAATTTTAAGTAAATTACGGTATGATTACTTAATGACTGTTTTATATTTTTTGTTACTCATATAATATTTTACCACCATTAAAAGGTTACAAAAATATTTCTGGTACAAGTTATACAAAAAACATTATATTTTTTGTAATTTTGTTTAGTAAATATTATTTAATTAATTAATATATTGGATACTTACTTTTTTAGGATAAATGCCCTAAGTACAGTTGGGGTAGTATGCCACTGTTGCCATGGACCAACCGATTCTGTGCACTCAATGCGCGATCCAGAGACGATAGTGTTCTTTTTGCATTTGAATCTAGGGCGATAATCTAGATATCTGTTACGTAATTGATTGCAGGGTTGAAAAAAAAATTATAATTATAATATTTCAGTGCGAAAGAAAAACTGAGTAAATGTTTGGGTGCTTTTTTCTAATTTCAAAAGTATTTTGCACAGTTTTTTTCATTCCTGCAATTGTTTTACATTATACAAATTTATTCAACAGCAGTGATAATTAATGACAGAGATAATTGATTTTGAATTTGTTGAATGATAAGAATTACATCCTAATATAGGGTAGTGAAAAACGTAGTCATGTGCTATTTTGTAGGACTTATAACACGCTTGCTCCCTTTAAATGCGTCCAAGGGAGAAGGTATAATACAAATGTTCCTTCTGTTTAGGTAAGTACATGTAAATGATCCTCTCAGATGATTTTACTATCAGAAACCAAAAAGGAACTAAGGTATTTAAGAAAGGAAGGATATCTTGCAGGCGATGCAGAAATTGTTTTATTCATTTTTGTATGTTCTTATTAAAATAAGCAAAAAAAAAAATTGTACTTACCAGAGAAATCGCCAACCCTACACTCTGTAATCCTACCCGTAACGTGAGATCACACCCGAAGGGCCTTGAAAAGTTACCCGCTTAGCTTTATCTGGCTACTTAGCAAAGTTAAGAGAGTGTGGTCACTGTGTTCCAATATATTCAAGGATCAATGCCAAACAATATCGGTTACAACCTTAGATAGAGATGTTTAGATACTATTAGGGTTTCGTATGGGTTCGGCTTAAGCGTTCATAGTTCATACATCTTTAGTGGGTTGTGTCTAAAGAACTAATTACAGATACATTCCTAGTTCTGCGGTTGGGACGATCATATTATGTTAACGCTACACTCTCAGATTCACTATGGATTCCTATACGTGGACGCCATGGGTAATACAAATAAACAAAGGACACACTTAGACCGGGACCCGAAATTTAAATTCGTCATTCAAAGATTCGTCTTGTTGGGAATCCAACGCAGGTCCCAGTAAACAGCAGTCCGGCTTAGTAATCATTGCATCATATGGATAGTTAATTATGTTTAGTTTAGGCGTTACTAGGCAGCTAGGCTGCGGTATCCAGACGAGCATGTGACGTATACGACGTCAGATAGAAGCCGGCGCACTTACGGAGCCACGAATCACTCAAATATTTCGGCTGCCACAGCTTGACTGCCTAGTCCGCTCCTAGTCTTCGTCCGATTCTATCACAGTTAAATGCTCCTAACTCGGCATCTTACGCTGTTGCTGACGAAGTTAAGCAACTACACGATCGATAAGAGGATTAGTAACCGCTAGTGGCAACATTTCTCGAGCATTATTTTGTTTCAGTCAAGTTAAGCTGTCGTTCCCAGTTGTTATCGTCATAAAATGACAGACCTTATGCCTTGTCTTCCATTGAGTAGTATAAACAATGACGACATTTCAGTTGGTCACGAACTCCCTTAGTCAATAGAATGGAATAAGGTGTGTTATTGTACCTAGAAATATTGGTGTCTGCAAACCTGCACAGACCTTCTCCTTACTTATTTCGTGGTCAACTACACTTAACAGTTCCTATGGTTACTGATTTCCCTGGGCAACGGAGACCAGTTACCACCGCGAGATTTATCTGCAATATAAGTACCTACTATGTCATTTTGTGTGTATGTGTTTTTTTTAGTTCTGCTTTACGTACGGAACCCTTAAGCCACGTAATAGAGATATGTATTTTAAGCTAGTACTTCAACCCAGTTAGACAAAACCTGGTCACGGTCAAATTGTGGCGACGATTCCTTACCACGATTTGCCACACGTGAAGGTTACTTCTCGATTAAATTATACTTATTGTTGTTAAACTTAGGCTTACCATGAAACCGCACACCATGCCACCCAAACTTTAAGGAAGTTTTTGTTGAAAACAGCATTAAATATTAATTGTTAGGTATATATATCATCTTAGTAAGACGTCTATTATATTATCATTGTTATCTATTATTATTCTTTCTTTCCCCATTTCTTCTCCCCCATGTCAAAGCACCTTACGAAGTGGGATTAGATTCATAAAATGACGTGCAATAGTGTATCTTTGATACCTATATGAATAGATGATTTTGAATTTTTTGATGTTTTTTTGGCATTTTTAACCCCCCAGCTTGGTGATACCTACATGGTGTGGTTTAAGACTAATCGCTCCTTCTTCCATAAATCACGTGTATGTTTTAGTTCCTATAGTCTTATGTTTTTTTTAATATTTGGAAAATATGCCTAGGTATAAAAATTGGGTCTGTCGGAAAAATAAATACACGTGATGTATTGTTACATCCCCCTTCCCTTTTGTGATATTTTTGTGATATTTTTATGGACTCCTCCCACCCTTTAGAGCCTCCCGTGATTAATGGACAGCCCCTTGCTAACTACAAAACGACCCCTATCTATTCTAATGAGTACTCATTAGGGTAACTCTTCCACACTTGGGGTAGTTAATGCATCGCATTGAAATTTAATGTTAACGTAAGCAGAGCCTAAGTATATACCAACTGCTCCATTAATTTTATTAATTTCTACTCGTTAATTTCGCAATTTAGACCTGAAAACCTCCTTTTGTAATACTGTACTTAAAAGGTCGTTCAGGTACTACGTAACTCAATTTGGGGGGAGGGGTCTTAAAAAATGTTACGATGCGTTACAAAGGAGGGAGGAGAGGATCGAACAACGTTACGTAACATTTTTTTGTTACTAAAATTGACTAGCGAATATAATTATTCTTCTAACTCGTCAAAATGGCAACATTTCTGGATAAAAATGGTCATTTGTATGTTACGTAACGTTTATTGGGGCGTTGAGTTTCCGAAAAAACTCAAAAATCTTCAAAAATTGCGTTAGGAAATACTTTAACACCCCCTTAAAGCTAAATCTAAGAAGTAAGTAGGTACTTCGAGTAAAATCGTAATCAACTTAACTATTGCGAATGTCGGTACCTATGGTCTCACAAATCCTCATTGAATACCTAGAATTCGATAGTATTAGATAGAAAGGTTTTTATTTTTTGGGCGATATGAAAAAGGGCTTTACAGGGGACGATTGGCAATTCAGTCCGTAATCTTAGGGTTTTTCCGATGCTTCGAAACGGTCTGATAACTTTTGGGGATATCTGGGAGGGTAGGTGAATAATACTTATACGGGAATGATGTTACGGAAATTGCGAAGTTTGAGTTCAAGTTTATCAATGTTAACACAAAAGTGAACTAATATTAGAGTATTATTGAGAATTAGATTTTTTACCATTTTTCTTCATAATTGGGTATGAGTTTGGGTCTTTTTCTGTGACCCCCTACAGAAAATACTTTATGTTAAGTTTAGCAGAGCCATCTATTGTACTATACTCGAACCAAAGCAACATGCGACATCTATGTAAATTTCCATGAACTAATAATAAACATGATGTATAGTAGTAAATAAAATTCGTTCTCGGAAATGCCAATAGATGTCACTAATGCGAATAAATAAAAAGCAGTGAGTGTTAGACTGGCAAAGTGGAATATTATTCTAAAAAAACTGCGCTCATGCTTAAATCTCATTGTTTGAATTTTTTTTTCTGTGGCAAATTGCAATAGCCGACAATCTAGCAGGAGAGCCATTAAAAAGCTAGTTAAATCATGTAAGGTCGTTGGTACTAATTGACACAAGCTACGCTAAAAGCTTAACCGACGAATTGTTAACTAAGAACGTGAAAGAATGAATACTGCCTCATAAGCTCTCAACCAGAACATAGTGGAAGTTTAGTCGATTAACACTTTAGTAAATATAAGTAGTAGTAGTAATTTAGTTGTAGTACCTACCTAGTATGTACACTGCCATTGCTACTAAGAATATTTTAGTAGGTCTTTGAGGTTCTGTCGTCTCCTGCATTTTCTTGGCGACGTAGCAAGAGCTGCTACAAGGCTGTCTTAACAAAAGTTAAAAATTATTATCAATCAGTCTACCACCGACACATAAAAAAGAATAGACGGAGCCATCGAGCCGAAAAGTAACGAACGATAATATGTAGCAGTTCACCCATTATGAAGCCACCGCTCAGTAGTACCTATACGGCGAGCGCGTGACATTTTTTTTTGTGTCACTTATTTAGTCGCAATTGTAAACAATCGCTCTGTCTATTCTTTTTTTTGGGCCTTTGGAGTCTACCAACAAAATCAAAGGTTGTTCCAATGTAAATACATATAAATTTTACACGGTGATTCCGTGTTGATACGGAACCAACAGCATACGGATTCAACTCGTAGATAACTAGTTTTTATTTCTGCAATCTTAGCAGGTATTCTTATACAAAAGAAGATTCTCATTAAGACTTCGTAACTAGAACATAAATAAAGAAAAGGTATTTTCTCTTGTTCCTTTCAGCGCACCTCGGTATAATAAAAACTAAAGTTTCGTTTACTGAAAAGCCGGAGATAGGTTTTAAAGGTGAAGTTTTTTCAGGCGCATAAATACAGGTCACCCGCACTGGTTTATGATACAAAGGCTTAAAAACCTACTTTGAAAAAGAGCTTTAAGCTGCAGTGTTAAGGTTTATTTTGGTTCTTACAGCCTAC
>LGAG01000621.1:64764-113352 GCA_001278395.1 Lerema accius | reverse complement strand
TTCTATTATTATGCGTCTCTTTCGAACTTTGATTTTGTTAGGTTTCCTTACCTAAAAGGTAAAAATGGTACCTTATTAATAAGCCTCCGCTGTCTGTCTGTCTGTGACCAGGCTGTATCTCAGAAACCGTGATAGGTAGCTTGAAAGTTTCTCAGGATATTATAGTTGCATGTTACTTTTAAAAAAAAAAAAGTTAATATTAAAGGTAGGTTCATACAACAAACGCAATTTTTAAGCAATTATTTTACTTGATCTTAATAAAGAAGTAGAAACTTGAATGTTTAAAAAAAGTAAGTATCTTTCATAAATGATGATTTAGAACCCTTCATGCGCGACTTGGACTCACACTTGGCCGGTTTTTTAAGTATTTAAGGGAGATGTAAGAATAAAAGGGTAACATCTTAAAGTCCTTATTGATCAATCGAAAGATATTAAAAGAGGTGCCAGTCAGTCAAGATTGTGAGGGTGTAAATACCGATAGGTTTCAGCGTAATTATTATCTCTTCGACTTTTGAAATGACAATAGCTTAATATAGCATAATATACTAGAAGACCGGGCAGACTTTATTCAGCCACATATTTCTACTTCAGATTTTGATGCACCTTTGGTAGGTAAGTGGTCATCATATTGAATAACTTTTGTTATGGCGGCGTTTCAATAAATCATAATTTGACTGCTCCCTTGAAGTATCTCGACATTAGCACCATCTGCGGGGTCCAACTGTGACTCGATCCATACTTGGTCCCTATAAAATATCTCACAAGTTTTATTACAGTCTATTCAGCCGTTTAGGTGGATTTCAGTGACAATCACACGTACCTACATTGTATTTTCTTACAAATAATAAAATTGAAATTAGCTGATTTGACAGAACAATAGATGAAATACATAAATAATCCTGAACTCGTGGCGTTATTTAGGCTTTATTTTATTTAAATCAGTCCACTCTATCAAGTTATTAAATTTAATGTTTGTGTGGGACTTCTCTAACTGACGTGACATTCACCGAAGCGAAGCGGGTCCCCTAGTTTTATAATAAAATAATATGAACAAACCTTCAATATCACTTATCTTTTTTGAAAACGGTTAAAAACCTGAGTAAGCCACAATTACTTAGCAATTTATTTAGGCTTCCGACATTATTTTATGAGAAGCTCCTAAGCTTATTTACAGTAAGTTATTGTGACGGTTTCAGAACTGAATGTTCTAAAGATAGTCACAAGGTCGGCGGCGGTTCCGCTCCAGTTATCTATATCATCAATGACCACTTCACTTGAGGTGGACTGCTAGCTTTAATAAGTTACTAAGTTTGGTTTTGTTATTTAAGTGGCTTAAGTGTTATTGGGTTCTTGAGAATTTCTTTGTGATTTATAGAAATGCTATAAACTTTTTAAATTGAAAATCTTTCAATACATAATGAGTGATTTTTTTTAGTTCACTTACATTTTCTAAAAGTGCGTTATTATTATTTAAAAAAAGAAAAGACACGGGGAACTCCCTAGTAAATGTTTTTAATAATTAATTGATGTACAATAAGTTATTAAAGATGATACGAATTGACGTAATTAGATTATGTAATTTTTTGTTAACTTAATTACATCATGCATATCACAATTTTCTTTGTACATAAATATTTGGATTTAAATATCCAGATATTTTCGTAGTAAAATATAGATTTGTCAAATTTTGTTGTTTCTCTGCGATATTGTTAACGGAACGCAGATGACAGGCGATGTCAAATAAGTTTGCCCCGTTACTACTGTTGTCACGGCAATGTCGTCATGGTAATGCAGTGGTCGTGCCATTTTCGTCATGGCAATATCGTTGTTATGCCATTGTCGTTATTACCATGATAACTACTATCATGGCAATGTCGTTGTCTTCTAGTTTAATGAATTGGCCTTTAGTGCTGAAAGTGCTCTAAAAGTTATCAGTGAACTAAACTTTTAGCTAAAGAGTTGAATTTATTTTATGACTCGTACGAGTATAAAATTTGCAATAATTACAAAAAGCTGACACATGTTTTAGGTCGTAAAGTTTTTGTAAACGGTGAAATGGCGAACATGCTTGACAATTCTGTGCGACATCGCCCGATTTGCATATGTAGAGTTGCAATGCGGACCTGGTAACAAAACATACGTTAGTTTATTAGTAGCGGTAACGTTGAAATATGAGATAAAATTCTTGACTCTAAATAAAGACTTAAATACAGATTACAAATTATGTGGTTTTCTTAACTAAAGATGGTAGTTTTTCAAGTTTTAATTGTAAGATTACAGAAAGTGTTTTATGAAAATATATTTACCAAAAAGACGTACGAAACTTATTCATAAGGTAGGTAATCAATGACCATTTAAAAATCATCAAAGTACCGTCATAATAGTCAGCGTTGCAGCGTCATTTGGCACAAATTACTCCGTATGTTTACACATGGGCTATGCGTTTTTCATTGGCACCAGTCCAACCAACAGAGCGTAGTGGAACTGTGCCACAATTACGATTAAGCTTTAAGGCAATTAGGATTTGACAGATTGCGTTAGTGTACAAATTGTGAATAACCCCGCTATTGTGTGTATGAATGATAAAAAGTACCACAGATGAATATTAACAGCGTTTGCATAATTTCGGCAAGATTCATAATTAACACTGTTACAAAATAATATGTACAATCGCATCAAATTGATACAATGCAAAAAAAAAAATAGTATTGTACCCATTTATACTTAGCTATATTTATTTGTTTTTTTTTGTACAATATTATTGATTGTAGCAAAGTCATTCCCCTGCAAAAACTGGAATCTTATGTAACACAAAAACAAATCTCTTACTTACTTTTTATCAGTTTGAATTCAAAATGAGCCAATAAAAACCCTCCAATATAAAACTTTTTCCAATGGTACCTTATCATTACTCTGGCAATATTGTATGCGTGTACAAAATACTCAATCTTCGCAGTTACATAAAAATTTATTCGGACTCAGTATACCATAGAACCTTTATCATCAGACTTTTATTTTCCCTATCAGCGTGAACGACTGCGAACAAAAACCATTTTTGTTTCGCAATAACAAAGCTTGTGTTAGTGGGAATCGTAACAGTTGTTACAATTCCCACGAAACTGAAAGGAAAATGAGGAATTGATATTATAATGGCTGACATGAGTGACAAGGTTTTACAAGGAAAATGTTTATTAGTAAATATAAATAAATATTTTTTGAAGCGAAGACTTCTTCAGAATCGTTGTGATTTGAAAGTCGATGAAACGAAAAGGGGACAACAATAAGAGATAGATACATCATTCACGTGGGAGAAAATGAGATAGAAGTTATACAGTGTTTATACTCGGCTACTAGTAGCTACTACTAGATAGCATGGGAGTTTCGTACTAACGACATCTATTATCACGTTAGTAGTACTATTTTCCCAAGTGTTGAATAATACTATTCTGAGTGACATCTATTTTTTATAATTTTGGGTATGGAAGGTGTTTAAAATAATTATGTTTGAAGAAAAGAAATTGTGAACAGAAATACTTTAAAAAGAAACTGGACGACGGGAATGAGAAATAAAACGCTAATTGAAATTTATGGTAGTTCATTAACTGCATAATTGCACTCTACAATTTCACTCTAATCTATTCAAATTGCTTTTACTACGAAGCCTAGTTTGCTACAGTCGGTAACCTATTATGTAATATGCATCATAAGCTTTAGGCTGTCACAGCAATAACTTGTCATTCTATTGGATTCGCAGCAGAGTAAAAATTTTATGATGAATCCGGATGAATGATGGTTTAGGTATGTGTATTTTTTTCTTTATTTTTTGTATGGTACCAACGACATGGGGAATTCTAGTGTAGAGAAATGTGTGTGTATCGTTATTTATTTGAAAGAATGAAAGAAAGAAAATGATATATTTGTTAATTCCAAAACAGCTTTGCTGACTGCTAGTAGCAAAACTCCAGAAGGCGCGTCAAATCGCTGGTCCAAGTTGTTATCGTTAGATAACTATCGTTAAGCCGTGACGGAGGCTCTTAAGTGTCATAAAAACTTACGAACTTAGGCCATTCAACCACTTCCCAATTTTCAAATCAAAGAATATGCAAAAGCATTTGCCTGACTTCAGTGGTATTGTAGACTGAGTATTACTAAAGGAGTCGATAAACCAAAGATCAACGACCTTTAAACTTCCAGTCTAGTTTAGTCTGCCAGTTTGTCAGGATGCCAGGAACATTTTTGCCAGGACATACATTTACTGAGGACTAAATTGCCAGTAGGCTGTTACTGTTACGATTGTAGTATTAAATATTACTAGCTGACTTACAAAATTGAGTTAGTACCATTTTTGTTTATTTCGTGTCTTTCATACATAAAAAATAACGTTGTGGAAACATGTCATGTTAGCTTGGGTATATCGTTTATAGATGTTCCATTTTATTATGATGATTGGTTGTTTATTTAAATGTTGATAAGTACTGGTGATTCATCTCACCCAACAATTTCTTAGCACACCTGATTGTACGTTCACCATTTACATAAAAACTTACAATTTTTTGTACGATTATACGCGAACATTAACACTATTATAGTACTGTATTTACAGTTTATTGTACAAATGTACATTTTTTTGTATGAGTTCTTGCTCCACTTTATATCAGATACCTTTAATATTCCTAATATCTTAGAATAACCTGATATCCATGACGGGCAAATCCTAAAAAACAAGAACTGTTACATTTTCCACCGTATTTTTATGTAACAGAGACAGCGAATGATTATTTCATTTAAATGCCTGACACGGCGCACCTTTCATGTTGTGAATTTCAAAAAGAGTCAGACTTTTATGACTCGCAACCAGACCCTTCGTAATATGGGTGCATGTACGAAGTCGAATTGAAATTCGTAATTCATGATCCTGGCTTTTAAGCTACGATGGAATGAGAAATTGATTATTTAACTAGCAACACGTCTAAACTGTAGATAGATTTTTTTAAGTGGTAACATCTGAAATATAATTTATAGTTAGTAGTTATACCTTCATATTATACTATTCACCTTCATGTGAATTCCATAGTACACATTTAAAATTTGTATTATTTATTTTTATTAATTAATTACGCGATGTTGCTTACCATTATGCAATGACCTTTATTAAGTCAATTACTTTGTAATGAGTTTTAAATGGCTCATAAATATTCTAATATTGTAATTTTTAAAGCTAATTTATTTAAGAGTTTGTTCTGTACTGTTCCGATCGACTAATTTAAATTTGTAATATTTATTTAAATACTAGTTAAGCACCTACCTACCTAAACTAAAAGGTAATACAGGTTACGTCACTCATCGTCACCGACTTACCATCCAGTTTATACGTTTAACTAGAAGAAAAAGACTAATAAAAAAAACTTTTGCTACTTTAAAAATAAGGTAATTTTTATCTCGATCACAGCTAATCCCGTACAAAGGGTAAACAATTTTATTTAGAAACATTGATTTACCAAAGAATCTCAATCATGAACAAGTTCTATTAACTCACGTCCCCAAACCAAATTAATTATCTCCGCGGAGTTAATTACACAGCCGGCTTGAAAGTGTAGGCTCACCAAATGAAGAGATAGGGGCTACGTATTTGCGCGTAAATCTAACCTGTCGGTGGAGAATTTTATTAAATTTTGCTTTAGTAAATTTTGTTATAGAAACTAAATTATGTGAACTTGTTTTGTCCCTAAATGAAAAGTTAGGGTTACTAATTAAGAGCTGAGCTAGATTTTCGTCACTTAACTTAAAAAAATATTTTAGAGAAAAAAAAACAATAAATTATGTTATTCCTGCAAAGAACTTACACGAGTAACTACGAAGTTACATATAAAAAAATGTCTGTATTATTTGGTAATATTTTTTTAAACATTAATTTAACCATAGATTACGGTTCTTTGTTGTTGAATAAATAATGTATGTTGTTAATTTTCATATTTAAAGCAACAAAATTGTAATTTTATTAGCAGTATAAACAACAACATCGACAAGGTAAAGAAAATATTCGTAGCTGAAACTCGCAAACAAGTCTGAATAAGTTGTCTAATGGCAAACACGAAAAGACCTTGTAAATTTGGCGTCTTAAAATTCTTCTTGTTACTTGTCTCTTGATATATTATTGGTGTTGTGACATTCGTTTACCATTATCATATCTAAATTCTGGTATGGAATTCTGGTCATGTTTCTTGTTTTCTTGGTGAAAAAGAGAACTCTGTCTAATTGGAAAGAGACGAATATAGAACGAGAAATAAGAGAGAGAGAGAGGTATACACGGTTACGTAATTTATTTTGAGTTCCTTACCGTTAAAAGTGGGACTTGGTTGTGTTTGTTCCTCGAATATCTCGAAGTTTGGAGCTATATTGGAGCGTTTCCGTATTCGTAGGATGGATAGCTGATCATAGAAATTTTAGTGGGTATAAAAAATATAACAAAAGTACATTATTGTTATTATCACAGAAATATAATATCCTCTATAAATTCAGTTAAGTTTCAAACAATTCATGAACTTAAAACATTATGTTAATTTCCATTTCAAGTTCATAATAAATCATTCTTTCCAAGCTCCATAATTCATTGGCTATAAACAAAATGTCCCTCAGTTACTGCTGTAATTATCAGATTCCCGTTAAAACCGAATCGTTCGTGCCTTGTACAAAGCGGCACCGTGTTTAAGCCATCTATAGTTATTGTTACAGCTTAGTGGTTTAAATGTTACTTTCACCTAAGGTTCCGAATTCGAATCCTTTAGTTCTACAATAGAAAAGCAACTTCATTAATTTTGGTTGGATTATTAGACATAAAGGTTTTAAGCTTTTTTTTAAATAGCCGTTAGTTAAGCAAATTATTAAACCATTGAAAAGACGGAAAGAAGACAGATTTTTTTTGTACTTTTGTAAAGTACCTAGTTTTGTACATTGTTCTAATTTATATGGGGTATAATAGGGCAAAAGTTCTTTGAAATTAAGGGGCCGCAAACCACCAATTTTCCGAAAAAAAAATAGATTTTTTGAAATAACTAAGTAAGTAATATTAAAGTGATATAATGTTATAATGTTATTAAAATGCATTGTATTTCTTAAAAAAAACTATAAAATAATATTCATCCACTGACTCAAAAGTATTTAGTAGGTTATTGTGACCAAAGTTACGTAAATCGTAGCTATAAGTTTATATTCAAACGAGTAGCTTTATCGACCATTATTTCTGTTTATTAACCGAGAATGTAGCTTTGGGGAAATGTATTTTCCTTAAACGACTAGAAACTTAATTTTTATTATTATTTTTTTACATACAAAAATCTGAATATATGTTACTAAAGTCCATCAAAAAAACTTAGTCACACAAAAAATATTTTGTAGTGTATTTCAGTGTCCTTAGAAGGTTTAGAATTGTAATTGGACTCGGTAAGTGTCGTCGAGTTAATTTCGAAATCCTGTAAAAATATGCCAAGCATAATGTTACACCATCAAAACTATGAGTAACATTATACATAATAGTTGATGTAGCTAGAACAATAATCGTTAGCTAACAGTAGGTACTACAATGAAATTTGAAATTCAAATTGTAACCGTGAGACGAAGAAGGTCATTGACATTCCTTGGTTTCTGTGCAAATGTCATCGAAAATACACCGAAAATTTCGTACCTTCATCTCTCTTCTTTGAGGATAATCATGCTATTATGTTAATGACATTCAAGGCCGGTTCCTGGCCGGACACAAATGTATGTGACAGATAAACGTTTAGTCGTGCGTGTGTTGTTCATGTTCATTATGTGTGTGTCATTGACACCCGTAATACAAGGAAGACGCGTGTGAATTTGTTAGCTTTTATTTAATTGATTAATGACTTAAATAACTCTTTGCGACGACTTAATTTGATTGGTGTATTTGTTAGGTATAATGTTAGTTCGTGTTTGAAGTTATGAGTATAAACAATATTAATATTGTTTTGTTAGTTAATATAGATTGCTAATAGCTGGCGCGTTTAGAAATAAATAGTTTTTATGCGACTAACTATCTATAATAAACGTCTTTTAGCTTAGGAACTAAGCTTTAAATATGTTTGAAACGCTTTAAAAAAACCTAACATCTATAATTAGGTCAAAAGCCATGAAGAATTTTTATAATTATTATAATTAAGATGTAACCTTGTAACACAGCTATCCTGTTTGAATTATAACGTAACAAAATGAAATATAAAATATCAGCACTCACTTCAGTTATTTTATAAGCTGTAAGGCTTACAGACGTCTAATGACTGCACAAACAGTTACGTAGCAGCTAAGAGGACAAAGTTTGGATAAGTGCCAAGTTTGGACGCGCCAAAGACACTGAATCGATAGAACTTCAAGAATAAAGTGTTCCTCAGCTTTTCGCTGTAACGTAGCTCGTTCCTACTGTGAGCCTACACATATTATTTGAGGGTAATGTAATTATTGTCATATGAAGGGTTACTTAAAGTTGAAAATGTTTGTGTGTGAGGTAGCTAATCTAATCGATTAGCAGTTATTATTTTAGTTTGGCAATAAAGAAATTATGTGGAAAATGTATTTTAAATAAAGGGAACATGTATATATTAAGGGCCGTCATCGGCAAAAGTCAATGGGAGAAAAATGTAAAAAGACTTAGGTGAGATACGTTTAATTATGATTTTTAATATATAAAATGATTTGAGGAGTCTGTTTAATAATCACAGTCATGAATCCCTGAGGCTATACTTATACTAGGTTTAGATAAGAATACAAATAACAATGTGGATAGGTTTTTTTGTTTCTTAAAAAAATAAGGGCACTTTGAACGTAAAGCTTTGTATGCCATTTGCTCTTATCTACAAGAACCCTTCCATTCTTGAGTCAAATATATCCTTTGCTTGGGTTCAATGGCGAATAAATAAATAGTTTTGCGTTTATAACAGAAATAATTTAAACGTTTTAAAAAAGAAGATGAAAGTCAAAATTAGTGACGAAAGGTTGATTTGTGTTATTAAAATGTGTTGATTCTAATTTCCAGTTAGTTTCTTACTATAAAATAATTTGTTTATTGTAAGAAGAAGACAGCAATACTAACGTTACTGGCTACATACTTTAGTTGGTATTTAGATAGATAGATAAATATCTATATTTAAAATGTATAGTGAGTACTCAGTACCTACTCATCTATGTTAATCTAATTACAAACCCTCTACCGAGGCCAAAGAAATAAGTAGCATAGTAATCGTTTCGTAATTCAGAACTAAAGTAGATAAGAGTCTATTTCTGCTTGCTGATAAGCGCTTCATCTACAAGTATTTGCCTTAAAGCTTTTTGCTTACGTCAGAAGCCTCGGTCAGTATTACATTATTGTCGGATCAACCTCAAGAAAATACATTTCATATGACAGAAATAAATGACCTTGATGTTTTTAAAGCTTTATTATACATTATTTCGTTGTTATAAATTATGGTTATCGGAGTTTACGGCCTATAACCCCTATTGATGAAATGTGAATTGTAAAGGTACTGCCATACTGTCCTTACTTTTTGCTAGCGTTTCCAAATGTGTTCAATCGACGTCTTATAACTCAAAGCTGCTTATTAATAGTAATGTTGTTAGTTTTAAAAACGTTGTCCAACTTTTGGAACCGTCAACATAACATGGGTAACATTACGTAATATTTATTATATAATTTTCGTTGCAAGGAAAACTTATACATTTTGTAGTCGCTTCTTGTTGAATGTTACTATTTTTAAGATTTGTAAATTAATGTTACTGGCGGTATGGACGCGTTGGCCAGCATTCAATAGAAATGGTAATAAATAGTTTCAAATGTTTTGTTACTGAATGTTATTGCGTTTATAATGAAATTTGCAATGTATTTGCTTTACAGAAGTAACGGCTGTTTACTCAACATAAAGCCCTTTTTAAATATAATATAGCAACCTGCAAGCATGACGATGCGATTTTATAACTGTAAAATTTATCATTTGAATCAAGCCATAAAGAAAAATGGTTCGTATTCGCTTTTCTGAATAGATTAAAGCAATACTAGATAGATATACATTACGAAACAAAACCTTTTCGCTACGCTTTCGATACTCTATCTATTTGATACGAGCTTAAAGCAGAAAGATACGCATTAATAAAACAATATAAAACGAGCTACATCTGCTTCATATCGGAAATTAGGCAACAAATTATAAATAACAAAAGCTGATAATGAACTATTATTAGGTAATTTATCACGAATTTCGCACCAACCATTCAGTTGGCATGAATATTAAAAGCAATTATTAACCCTCTGCTAATCGCTTTGTTATAAATAGCCCAAACATTATTGTTCTAACCCTTTGTTAGCCTCTTTATTATAAATATCCGGAACTTTATTATAGTCGGATAATTTTGCCTAATTCTCTGGATTTGTACATTTTTTGTTTATTTGCTACATTTACGAGTATGCGGTTATTGTTTTATACAAATCCTTAAAATGTTTAGTAAGTATAAAGTATTATTGGAAATGTTACTACTAGTTTATGTAATTTCATACGAAAATTAAAAACATTTTACCTACTAGGAACATTATATTCTTCCTAACTTTGTAGCCCTCCCTTTTCTTTACATCGCTCTCAAATTATCAGATTATTGGAATATTATATACAGCGAGCAAAGCTCACAACATTTTTACCGCGGAGCAAGTGATAAATGCTAAAACTAAAAGCCTATAATCACGTCCGGTTTTAGATAACCCAATTTCCGCTGCCGGGTTAGGTCCGGTTTTGTAGGGGTTAATATTACAAATAAATTAATACATACATAGATAATAGATTGGAATAAAGCTGCGTATATCAATATTCTGTGAACTATTACACTATAATACTATACTTGACATGATACAACCTGAATTTACTAGCTTTAGGATGCTTTTATAGCTAAATGGTGCTGGCGACTATAAGCTTTTTACCATATTATTTTGTTTACAAGAATAGTCATCAGTTCTTTCAGAACTACTGAACTACGTAACAATTTGGCAAATAAGGTAACGTCGTAAGCGTCTTATTTGTCCACTGGTTATAGTCTACGTGACGTCACGTCAAATTGTATGTGGCGCCCTCTAGAAGAAAGGAAGTCACGAAATAAAATTATATATTTTTCTATAATATTATATTAGCTGTGTCTCATGATTTCCCTGCGTTTGAAAGCGTAATTTTTCTGCTTTCACTCTAATTTTCTATAACTTATTTCTTTTATTAATAGTATTAATAAATAATAATAATTATTATTAGGTACACTTGTTAATTTAGTAACACATTTAATGTTAAGTCTGTTCATACACTTAATTAAAATCAGTGTTAAAAAACCGTATATTGTAGCGAGTGACATGTCAGTTCATTATCAGATCGAGCAATCCCTTAATTTTCGTTAAAACAAAATCATTACGTAAACGCGATATCTGTTAAAATACCCTTACAAAAAAGTTGGTATTCATTTTTGTCAGGCGCTTCATAATTACTTACTCAATTTTATGCTTCTGGATGTTCATTTTCAGGGTTTTTGGCAACTCGGCGTGTCGTTTACATAATAATTTGTTTCATGTTACATTAAAACTCGCAAGTATTGAAAAAATAATATATCTTTTATACAAAATACTTAGGTATTAGGTACGTTATCTTCTTACTTTTATACTGAAAAAGTAAGGTACCGTTTTAAATATAATTTTTTTGCTTAACACGGAATTTGGCTTGTCAATTGATTTAAAAGGACATGTATTGTTGAAAGAAAAGGGTCAAACTTGTTAGCTATTACCAATTAAAAGATATAGAAAATCAACGCAAATTGACACCAATTCTCAAGGATTTTGTTAGAGATTTGTGTATGAAGAGAACACGAAACTGAGTCTACTTTCAGCGGTATTTTTTCACACATGAGAATCAGTTTTGTATTCTATTGAACCCCGCTGCTGATACGTTATGTGAAAAATAACATTTGCAGCGGTTAAATCTTTGAAAGACGTGAAATTCTCCCTCGAAACCTCTCGACATCCGCAGCTCAATGATAAACGACAGGCTTTAGGAAAACTCGGGAATAGATTCTCTTTTCAGTGAAATGTACGTTGTGAATAAATAAAATTGTGTACACTGCGATTTATATTGCGACGATGTTCCATATGGCGGAATAGTTACTACGCTGTTCCCTGTCCAAATGGTCCTGGGTTCGATTCTCAGTGTGAAAATAATTTGAAAAATCTGTTAAAATTTTTGCTGTCAATCTGGGTGTATCTTAGTTTTATATACTTTTGCTGACAGTGCACTGTATAACGTATCAAAAAATGAACATACATACATACATATACTCGTAGTACATACTTCAATAACATTACTTCCATTCTGGCATTCAAAATAAAATAAAAATTCCGGTAAAAAGATGTACGAAGTATCTCGCCACGTATTATTTTGTATTTTCGTAAAAACCCTTTCAAACAATTGTTATTCGAGTAGAGAAACCACTGCAAAGCGTTGACAATGACTCATAGTGGGATATCCACAAGTTTCACATTACCGCAGTTGATCAAAGGGTTTAGTGACAACCGCAAACGTTACGCTGCGTTTCTCCCACAAAATGCGTCGTGAAAACGGATTACTCGTTCTGAATCCGCATTACTGCGTATAATTTTGTTATTGCGTAGTCGTATTTTATCTCTGTTAGTTTGGTTGATTGTATAATTTTCCGCATCAGGTGGTATCAACCTTAAAGCAACCTTATGTTAGGTAAATGCTTAACATATTTGAAAACATTCGCTTTGATGGCGTGCAACTCTAATAATTTGACTGATCTCTTGAAGTATTGGATTGGATTCAAATTGTGATCCTGCATGTGATTCGATCCTTCTTAAATAAAACTTAATACGTTTATCAAGATAAACATAGCAACAATTCTTTACGTTGGACGTAGGTCGTGTCAGTAAACTAATAGTGACTCATACGTCATAAGATAATACATTAACACTTTATAATTATGAAAGGTCACTGTCCCAACTATAATTTTGTAAACGACCGCTGTTCCAAGTAGAATTAGAGTTAATAGCCGTCACCATTGTAATTGTTTAGAATAATAAGTCGTTCTAGAGTTTGGCTTAGTTTGGTAGTTTGTTTATTATTTTATCAGGTATTTATAATAACTATAAAATAAAACAGTTAACGATTGTTACTGTTGTTAACAATTTTGCCATAAAATATTCTTATGATTAACTTTAAGTATACACTCGTAAGCTTATAGTAACTACTCTGAATGTAGTATAATAAGATTTGGAAGGAAGTTTCACGGAAGTTGGTTTTCAGAACGACATACAAGTTTCGTGGTTTGTAAAAATAATATCATGTAACATTAAATTTACTAAATAATTGTCGTTGATAAGTAGCGATCCTATTTTAATCTAAAAATCACGACAGAAATGTTTAAACTTTCCAACAATATCAATTTATTTTCGTTCTATTCAACAGTACATTGCCTGTCAACTATTGTTGTTCCAATTGAAACCTAAACATTGTAAGTTGAATTGAAAAGCGCTAGTGAAGATTGGAGCTCGATTCTCAAACATTTATTCAGCAAAAGACCTCAAGGAGAGAGTTCAACAAGTCATTGTTACGAAACTAGAGTAGAAAATAAAAGACGGAAAGAAATGCTTCGTCACGAAAAGAAAAATAAAATTTTCTTTTAATTTTTACAATGTTTGTCGTTGAATCTTATTGCTGGAAAGTAATTATATTTAACAATAGTGGTTGGAATTGCAGTCTTTTCAATAATTTTTTAACGTTTAATAGATAATAATCAGTGAAACTGCAGTGAAACTCCGTGAAAATGCAGGGAAACTCCTTGACACTATAATTGTAACTGTGTATTTTTCGTTTAGCTACCTTTATTCGTTTTTAATTGATATTATAGAGACAAAATGTCTTATATCCTTAAATTAATCAAAAAGATAGGGGTAAAAAGTTATTATAGACATTTTAAAAGCCAAATATTTCAGCAGAGGAATTCGGAAGAAATGCTTTTACTTTCATAAAATTAATATCCGTCGTTTAAGTCAAGTATTAACCAGTACAATTCCGTTCTTTGTTTCGGCAGCCATTACGCTGCTAGAATTTAACAGCTGTTAAAGATTTAAAGCATAATGCTTAAATAAATTGTTCTAGAAAACTACAAGCGAGTCGTTAATTGCATTTGGCTTAAAAAATTGCTGCATTACCGCTGGAAATGTTTTTCGTAGAACTAGACTAGTAAAATAAATGTCAATGAACGTAGAAAATAACAGACAGTTTGATGCTACGACAAATAGCAAAGATACATAATTATTTTTACCCGGGCGTAATTTTTTTCGATCGTAAGTATTTGGCACACTCTAGAGCACTGATTTCCAAAGTGAACAAGGTGGAACCCCAGGGGTCTATGGGAGGGGTCTACGTCAAAGTGATTTGTAATTGGGGATCCACGAAGATATAACTGATTTCGGTAGTGCGATAGAGTAGAAATAAAATGTCGGTTTAACTTCACCTATTATAACAAGCTAAACGACTGTTACTTAAGCAAAATTCTCGAAAATCGAAACTTCCGACGGGTTGAAGGGGAGTGTTTGGTGGTCAGGTGGTCCATCAGTAGTAGCAAAATTCTGAAAGTGAAATGAGAAAAAAAAAATTGGGAAACTCTGCTCTAGAGGCGTTAGGCTTAACGGATTTCAACGTGTCAAATGTGTGAATGACAAAGACTATACATTTTTGAATTCGGGTTTTTTTGCTCGGTTATACCTTACAAGCAAAACTTTACAAGCATGAATTGAGTTCCGCAAACAACTGTCAAGTTTTATAGCATACACTTTAGGTTTTACCTGCATTTTTTTAGAGGTAAGGGTATAATAGAGCTACATAACATTGCGTGTATGGACACCATTAGACAGGTTTCAATACTAATATAACTGCATGAGACTGCGCGGCAATTCTATATCGGAACCGGTACTTACCCAAATAAATTTTCATTCATTTTCTACTATACATTTAATTAACCTTATATTCGTCCTAGTCCTTCTTTTGAGGGTTAGCTTTTCATTGACTACGGAGAGTATATAAGTTTGTCCAGTATATGTTGTATGTTTATTTGTTTCCATCAGAACTTGTGAACTACCTAATATAATTTGAGAAGTGAGATATTGTTTGAAGAGGCGTATTTCTTCGCTGGTTATATAATATATATTTTTGATATGATTGATTGGTTATAGATATAGTTTTTGATGACTAACCTTATTATGTCGTTCTGTAGAAGGCATAAAGTCATAGTGTAACGTATAACTACGTCAAATCTAATATTAGTAGAAAGCAGGGCTAATAATAAAATAAAAAATGGTTATTTTCATTTACTTACGTAGAGGCCAAAATACTCATAGCCCCAAAATATGATTCTCGTTGTCGTAGCTATAAAATATACAAAGGAAACTAATATTCATCATACTATCCATCTTGCTAGGAATCGAACCCAGGAACCGACAATGACCATCCGCATGGTAACCATTGCGCCATACGGGTCATTGAACTATACTGCGAATGAACTGAGTTTATTTCGCTCTAGCGCTTTTCATCGAACTCTCGTAGTATGTGTATTATTATAAGCGCGTTTTTATTTTGTTAACAAATACACTAGTTTGAGGTACAGATTTATAGTAAGGCTTACCGTAGGATTTATCTCTATTCGCAATAAATATTATAGTTTGCCAAAAACCGCAGATTTATCCACAGAATTTGTTATAATATTAGAGCGTATTTCAGACTGAATTTATAATGAATTGATTAATTGTGGTTTGGTATTTTATTTGCATAATATATTTTCTGCTGATTTTAAACAAGCGTATAAAATTGGTGTTAAATTTTTTTTTATTAGGACAGGCTACGAGATGGTAACTAATCTTGGTTGCTAATGATATAAGCAATATTAGATCAACGATGAGTTGTTACAAGAAAGAAATAAATAACTGATTGTCAAGTCTCCAGAATTATTACGGCGATTTTCAACTAATTCAAGGAAGGGGGTGGTAACTTGCTTAGATTTTATGAAGTAATTGGATTTTAGATAGTAGTTATGAATTTAATGGATATTTTAAAAATAGAAAAGTAGATTAAAAAAAAATTTAATTATAATTTATTTGGATTTTTTGAACTTTTTTTAGTATTTACGGAAAGTTACGGTTACGTAATAATTTTTGAGTGGTTCTTCTTTATTCATGAAATATTACAAGATGAGCGGCCAGTGTTTTTATACCTCGACGAATATTGGTCGATTTAAGGGATTAAAAAAGGGAAGTATAATAATAAAAGATAAAAGATTATAAAAAAATATTGGATTCAAAATATTTGAATGAAAGATTGCACGGTAACTTGCAACATTTAAATATTAGTTCCAACGTTTGAAAGCTTCACAAGTCGCAACTTTTTTATTTAATGGGAAAACCTCACGATTTAGTCTAAGAGGCGCCGCGCACTGCGGTATCACCACGACGCATGCGTCGACACTTCAAGCAAACTTCGACTCTATGACGCATACCATAAAGAACGTTATAGAAACAAATTCCCATGTGTAACTTGTCACTAGAAATAATTCCGGTCAAAAACGTAGGCTTGATTGAATGCAGTCCAAGTCACTTACGTTTCCCGTGAAAATTACGTTCGTGTTTTCGATATTTTGTTACGAATCCGACGTTTTGAAAAGATTTTATTTTACGATTTCATGTGATTTCAGTTAACCTACTTTACGACAACGTTACAAAATCGTATATTATAAAGTACTATGTAGACAAATATTAATTAGGTAGTAAATAAAAAATTAATTATTATATTGTGGTAATTTTATCGATTCAGTTTTTGAATAGATATCCCAATTTTTCCGTCATCTCAATGTTCCACTTGAAATGCGCATACTACGGACTACGAATCGCCTACGAGTCGTACTACGACGTGTCTACCAGCCGTATTATTATGCGCCTGAGTCGTGCTACGACACGCCTACGAGCCGTAGTATGACGTACCAAAATATACTACGATTATAACTACTCGTCATACGATTGTAGGTAATACATAAACTTACGTAATTATTTACAGATGATTCTATTTTTCTCGTATTGTTTTCAGCTGTATTATGTTAATGTCCTTATATAACTTGTTACGATTTAAAAAAATATTTTGGTCTGTAAACAACTAAAAATTCTTGTATAAAGTAAGATTTCGAAAAATAATTCTAATTGCAAATTTGGAACCATTAACTAAACAATTACCATAACTATCTTATCTTAGCTATTGTTAGTACCGTTTCCGGTCAGAAGACAAGAGCTTGTGTTTGCATAGACCTCTTAAGTCTCAAGTGCTGAATATTCACGTCTTAGTCTGACATAATCGGTCGCACTGGCATCTAAGTTGACTTAATTTATTTGTGTTCTGTAATCCCGTAGTTCTGGAGCTCGAATAGTTCGGAAGTCGAATTTCGAATCGTGATTTATGTGAATACTAGACGACGTCTGCAGCTTCAACCGTGGAAGAGTAATTAAATAAATATTGGATTTATCTCAAGGGAACCTATAATCGGGATAAAATCCTATGTCCTGTATCCTGGATGCACACTATCTGTGTGCCAAGTTTCAGCTTAATCAAATCAACGGTTAGAGTATAGTTACATAACAGTCGTTGTAACTGTCATGTCGTTATTTAGGAGGCATAAAAGTAAACTTCAATTGTACTTGGGAGTATCATGGTGGTATATGTACATATATTGGTCATTATGAGAGAGATGTAGTGAAACTAAGTTAGTAAAACATCTTTCACAAGTTGTCGTAAACAAAAGTAGTATTACTAGATCGATGGATCCTTTTAAGTTTGACAAAATGAGGACAAGGAAATAAACTTGGCAAAGTTCTTGTTTTGAATGCGTTTACACAGTCATATTGCGGATTTATAAATATCTTTTACCCGCCTTTTGTTCGCTTCAGAGGTTTTCAAAAAGAACGGTTTTCAGTTGTTGTCTTCATATTTATCTTTATTATTTTTCTTTTAACCTACTTCAGAAAAAGATTATCAGTTTGAGACGTATGAGTATGAAATATTATTGAAATTGCGAAAGTTTCACTAATAGGGTTCCAAACAAATATTCTCACATAATTTGATAGCTCCGTATATCTATACATTATAATAAAATTTGTAATATGTGAGTCCAAATCCATTTTTGGGAATCTACATTAAAAAAAACTACAGATACAGAAATTCTATACCACTCATTTGACTTAGTTTCATAAATATTAAATTTACTAATATCTAAAAACGAATACTTACAACAAAATTCTATCACTATATTGTCAACTGAAGTTGACATCGCAAGCGGTTTTATGGTCGTCGTCATGTTGAATATTGATGGAACTTCCTTGTCAGTTCGTAATGGAATCTTGTAAAGAACATTAAAGTAAATAGAATGGTGTAACAAAAATATCACTCACTAAAGTAGGAGTTGTGGTTAGAACGAATGTCAAAGAAGTGTTTAGATAGGAAAGAATAGAAGAAGAAAATCTAAATACAATATTAACGACTTTTATAGACATTTAATTTATTAAAAAATCTATTTGCATCGTCTAATATTTTTCCTACAGCAAATATTTATCTGTCACATAAATATCTGCCCCGGCCGAGAATCGAAATAAGATCCTTCGCTTCGCAGGCAGGGTCACTACCAACTAGGCTTCGGGGTCGTAAATAAAACAACAATATTCATATTTATACGAAAACAGTGTATGAACATAAAATCTTTCTTTATCTTTATTTTAGGCGCAGTCAGACATTTGTAAGGACAGAATGGATTCGACTCGAAGGACTAAACATTGTACATATTTGATATTCACGTGCTTGCTCTATGAAGCTTACATAACATCTTATATCTAAGGTGACACTTGCGCCTGAAAAGGTCTACAGAATGGTGTCTGCGAAAATAGTACAATATTCTCTATATTCCTTTGACGAAGCTGAATACCAACTAGATGAGCCCTTCTATTTTTAGTTGAGTACCTACTCTTAGATCTAACGCTGTTTCTAGAAACTGAGTTTGCGTAGAAAGACCTATCAAATATGGGCTTGGTAGTAAATGATTCTTTTCGCGCAGGATATAAAAGCTAGTATAGAAATAACAAAAATTAGTCTTAATGTTAATAGATAACATTTTGTTGATTGCTGTGTTTATTATAAATTTAAATAGAAATAACAAGAAAATTTGATTTACAAAATTTTACGAGTAATAATATGATTTTTATATAGGCGCACGTAACACAGGTTTCCAGAAATGAAACGAGGTTACTAACAATGTGGGTATAATAAGTTTTTTTATATGGAACTTATTTTACATTGTATAATTTGTATAATGTATATTTCTCTTGTAGTCCCTGCATTGATTACCGGTGAGTGCGTGCTACACGCACATTTTAATTATTACTATTACGAAAGTTTAGAGCTGCGTCGGATTTGCGGCTAATAAGACGGCTAAGTGCGGCTTTAACGAGTGGAGAATGTTAAATTGCCTACGAATCATTTACTGTATTCATAGTGTTGTAATAAAATGCAGCGCATATTAATATTTTTGATTAAGTCACTACTTAGGAAGTAGCTGGCTATTCAAGATTTATTTCAATTGAATTCAATAAACGCGTAATAATTTCGAAAACTTAGCAGTACGAGTACTACTAATATCACGATTTAAAATGTATGAAACGCAAAACCACAAATAAAAGCTATATTAAATTATTGAATGGTTCTAATTAAGCCCTTTAATTAAAATTAAAAGGAACGGTTAAATTAATTTCCCCTCCATAGTGGGGTAAAAAATAACTGCTTATTAATTTTAATGATTAAGAAATTAATAAATAACTATATTACCAATCATAAATTATTTCGAGTAAGCTGAAAGAAATCTTATACGAAAAAGAAATAGAGGAATTACATAAAGATCACAAGTACCTTCTCATTTATTCAAAAACCCTCGTCTTGAATTTGGTTGGTGCGTTTATCGTCAAGTCCTCGGAGCTTACTTCGCATTATTAATTAAAATTCTGTACACAAAATGTTTGTAATTAGAATATATAATTATTTACACTAACGACGTCTTGTTTAGATGTTTTGGGATAAAATTTTCTAGCGTCTTTTTAAAATTGTTCTTCTATTGTTACGAGCTGTTTCCCGCAGCTTTGCTTGCGGAAATTATAGTTTTGTGGTGATATTTACCCCCTTAAGGGTTGATTAAAAAAAATCGTTGAATAAGGTTCATCCTTTTTAACCATACACCCAAACACAAATTTGAATACTGCTTGCTTTAAATTTTTTTTAATTTTCATACAAACTTTTATCCCCTATTTCCCCCCCTTAAAGTAGGAATTTCCAAAAATCCGTCCTTAGTGCTCCCCTGCACTCTAGAAGGAACCTCTGTGCCAAGTTTCATGCTTCTAGGTCTATCCGTTTAGGCTGTAGCGTGTCTGTCAGTCAATCAACATTTTTATTAAGTATGATGATTTTGAAATGCGGTGTACTAATTGTGCCTGTTGGTTTCCTTATAGGTTACCATCTTAATATTATGTTAACTATTGATTCGGGAAGCATTTTTAAACTAAAATGTGCTTTGTTTACATATCGTTGGTTAATTTGCCATGTTGGTTTATACAATAGTAGTTACTCACCTAGATTTCACTGATTCCTATAACTTTTTCTAAGCTCTTATATTACATGATCATTAATCATATACATGGTAACATGAAAAACGCACAAACACAAGCATAAAATTGAAATCCAGCGTTTCTATGTAACAGAAATATTACCGAGTGATTGATGAGTCAATATCGTTCCTACAAATATGCTACAGAACTTGTTATTACGAAGTACTGAGTGTTTTATAATTTGTGACTTTGAAAAAAGGTCGTAGAAAAATTATTATATTAGGTATTTTCTGATTATTGCACTAAAATAAGGCAGCTTATTCAGGGATCCGAAGTACATTGTTTTTCACTTATTACTTAAGTTACCTATTACATATTTTGTCTTTGCTACCTCCTTTATCTACCACATTTGAGAATTATTGTCACATAAAAAGTTGGGCGTCTCATCGAAGAAAAGGTGCTCTCAAAAATTTGCTTGATAGTATTAAGTGAAAATAAATGTACTACGAATCCCTGACTAGTTACCTAGTTTCAAAGTTGAAGACCAATGATATTATAGAAAAAGAATTAGATATTATTATGTAAAAACGCAAAGTCTGTAAAGACACTTAATCCATTGGGCCTTTGTTACTTGAGAGTACGAAGGAGATAGTCTATAATTATCGTAAAGGGGATAAAGACACGTGCAATGTAGCACGGAACACTTTTCAGTTTGATTACTAAAAATCAAACACCTAAAGTTATTAAATATTGTTGAAATCTGTATCTCAACGATCTTGCATACATCGTCGTATTAATAGAGTGAAATATTTTGGTCTACGCTACTAATTTGAATCCAAACCGATGATCTATAATAGTTTCGTTTTTGAAGCAAGTCTGGTCATATTATCGGCAATAAGATACAATGTTATTGCAATTAAAATGTATCATAATTATCTTTAAGGTAACTATTTTCAAAACAAATGTACAAAATGTATATTTACAGTTTTGTAGGAATAAAGTAATATTTGGTTATGTCACTTTGTCCTCCAAATAAATGACTTTGTTCCAAAAAATTACCTACAAGGCCTTTGAAGTGACCTGCCAATGCCATGACCACAACCAAAACCAAAGCCTTTGGGGCCTGTATAGGACATACGATAAGGGATCCAAGTCTATATCGACTATGTCCAATAATGATTTTGTAAGCCAGCGAACAATACCCAATTACTAGAATACTTGCATCAGCTGAACAGTCACGTCAGTATTACAATAGATTCTCAACAGCTCTTCAATTAAGCCAAGTGTAGCTCCCACTTATACAATTGCGTTGTTGTAATGCCTACACATATATTTCTTTATAACAAATTGTGCTCTGCCATTTGAGCTTCAAACTTATCTGTACACTCGAATAAGGTCGAATATTTTTGCGTCAATTCCGCAATAATAAGATTTTGTATTATAATTTAGTTACGAATTTTTGAGATTGTTATAAAGTTTTGGTGTTTTTATTTGTATTTGTATCTTTTCCGAATGTAACGGTCTCAATCCACTAATGGTTTATTACAGAGTATGGTCTATTATCTCATCTAGAAGACCTAGAGCATATTCCACTACGTGTTTGTATGTAGATTGAAATGGGCTAGTGGTCAAGCTGATTCTCGGTAATCTTTTACGCCGCCCTGTATACTAAATAAGTTTCACCAAAATATGAGTTACCTAATTTACCTGCGACTAAAGTATACTATATCATTTTATTTGCAAAGGCGTGTCGCTAGAAGCTTTTTGTTTTAGTATACCTTACATATTGTAAGCAAACATGAAATTGATAGCGTTGGCTTTGACGTTGATGATACTGAGTTCAAGGTGGCTATAATGGCTATTTGGTGACAGATTTTTTGCCTTTATTGACTTGTCTTTCGATCCAATCGATAGTACTAGAATATAATAGCGCAAAGTCTAGAGCTAAGTAATACTAACGCTGGTTTCCAAACGTTTGTCGTTGCCTAATACTCAACAAATAATCCCTTTTTGTCTTAGGCAGGTAAACAAGGTGATATTCTTTTCAGGGCTTGTCATAAATGGGTGTCAAAATATGGTACATAATAAATGATTTAAACTAGAAGACCGAGCAGTTGTTATATTATACCATATCTTTTCTCATTTATAATTTGGTCGATTACTAAGTTTTCCATATCAAGTACTGCTAATAATCTTGTATGGCATTAAGCAGAAGTACGTATATAGGTCATACATACATACATTTTGATATAATACTTTTTAATACCGAAGCATAGAAAATATAATTAAAAATTTTCGTCCGTGCCGTTGCTCTAGAATTCTAGTAGGTGGAAATAAGGCAAAGCGAAGTCTTGAAATGAGAAAATGCCTGGCAAATACCATCTCTTCTACACAAGGAGATGTGAACACGAAAAACCACCGATTATTTTGTGCATCTGTACTTACCTTTTGCTGTGCAGATATTAATAATCGTGAATAAATTTAGATCACTCTTGGAAACTAGTAATTAATATACAAACAAAAACCCGATTGTTAAAAAAGTTGTTCTATATTTAAATATATAATGTCACTTCACAATGGAGACAAATAAATAGAAAAGTCGTTTTATTCGTTAACTTATTTAAGCTGTAGATCACGTTAAAAAGTTACCAAAACATAATTGTGATGTTTTAGATCAGAGAGGCAAAGAATTCTTAATCTCATCAAAGAAACTTGACATTCGGAGTTTAACCGAAAATTCGCCAGAATTAAGCTTAAACTGAGATTAGGACTTAACTGAATTTGAATTTCCAATATCGCCCGGGATAACGAAAGACAGATTTAGGTCAAGTAGCAATTTGATCAGGTAGGTACGCTGCTCCTGTTTAATTACGATATTGTTTGCAGGACGTTATGGGATCAATATCATAACAATCTTGTTGACGTGTACCTCTTTAAATTCGCTACCATACGGGGGCAACATAAAAATAATAATATAATGATAAGAAAATCGGGCGATACAGTTTGGCGTTGTAGTTTCGAATCTATCGTCTACATTCAAAATCAAATTATACGAGTAGATACCACTGAATATCTAAATCTAAAGGATCAAAAACATAATTACAATAAGCAAGAACAGTGTAAATAGCGCGCGCGGTGGAGGGAGAAGCGCTGTCACTTGAGGTGATTTTACAACGTTTAATACATAAATATTATATTTTTTAATTTATCTGTCACATAAACAATTATTTACGTAAAATACAGTCAATTCCATGATATAGCTATATCTCACTCGTACCAGTTACTAGTACCTATATACTTACTCCACGTGACTGCGATATGAATTCTAATATTATAATATTATGTATCGTATTTTGTGATAACAGCAATGACTGTTTTTATTTTATTTTAGGTATTGTAGATTGGTTACTGGAACTGACACGTTCACAGTATTCAGAGCAGTAAAGTTAATATATTCTAAAGTTTCTTAAATTTCATATAAACTGTTTATCTTTTTATTAATTTGTCCTCGTGGTCATTGTCCAGGTATGAAATTTTAATTACGCTAAAAATAACAACCCATTTCCAACTTTATTAATAGCTTCATATTACGGAAAAATATCTCTCATTTTCCATTTAATGCCGAGTGAAGAAGGTTCTAAAATAAAATTTCTATCTCATTTCAAAATAACTGAAATGAAAAATCATCACAAAGCGAATGCAATTAAGCAGATGACGCGAGATTTAGTTTTTTTCTTTAGCTGATTATCACAGCCTCATCTTATACTTGTGGATTAAATTTTTAATGAACCAAGGTAATGAAGTTTGCAATGAAATTATAGAAATGTAGCAATTTTTAGTTTCAGTGGTAATGAGCAATTTTCACTTCAATTTGGGCGCTGCACGCTGGGGCAAGATGAGTGGTTTGACGACTGCAAGACAAGAAAATGAAAGAATACAATCTGTGCCTTTTATAATTATGTAAATGAGAATAAGTAAATGAGATTGCAGTGCCATCATCCAGTGCCATCTAATCATCATCATCATCCAGTGACATTTGTCACAAATCTAGAGGGCTGTTAGTCAGTTAGTAGGTTCTATTAATGTTCGTGTTATTAAGAATATTTTATTTAAAACATTTTGTATAGTTTGTGATGATAATATAGGTGGAATACGACGTGTGAATGGATGAACCGCTTCTTAAATAAGTGTATTCTGGCTTCGATGTTCCCAATGGGGCATGTTAATTCCTTTGACGGCTGATGTTTAAATATAGGCAAATAATTATAGTGTCTTTACTTAATTAATGAACTTCTTGACAATTAATATCTTTTATTTTCTATTGTAACTATTGTATATTAACTGACATTTTGAATGAATAATTATAATGATTGACTAATGTAATGAATGTAAAATGTAATATTTGTATGTCATGATAATGACGAAGTGTAAAGGTTATACCTAGACTTACGCCTATGACAAATAAAAAATTTGAATTTGGTCTTGAATGTAGTGTTTAAAATGTATTGTATGTTGTGTTATAGGCGTGTTGTTGGTATGTGACGCAGCGCAGCCGGCGGCATGAGGGCCGCACTAGCGCTCGCGGCGCTGTTGGCGTTCGCGTCTTGCTCGACTGAGCTTGACGCGTCAGATGTCGCCACCACTGCACCTACCTTCGGTATGTTCACTTCTATAATCACATTAAACTTAGGTATAAAAGAAGGCCCTAATGCCTTTTTAATAAAAATCCAGAATTCCAGCAGGCTTATAATGTAGATTTGGGATACAATGCAACTTGAATTGAGAATAATATAATATATACGGAAAAAAAATTATGTAAGAAACCTTTTAAAATAAGCTTTTATTGAGTGATCTAAAAAGAAGAAAATAATCTTTAAATTAAACCAATCAATTTAGTACATGTATTACACAATTGATTAAATGATTATAAAAGCTTGTCGCGAGATTTACCTGTGTACTAACTAGTCTTGCTTGACGTATCTACTTATTATAAATGAATTTATGAAGAAAATGTTCTTGCAAATTATAACAATATTTGTCATCGCCAGCCCCTGAGCCGACCGCATAGCATCTACGTATGGATGTGTATTTGTTCTCCGAACAAAGGCTGTAAATGTTATTAAAATCTAAAGTAGTAATGCCGCGTTGCATCGATAGATATTGAAAGTCCATAGCGACGAAAAGTAAAATGAAAATTATTGTTGTTTTTACAACGTAAATACACCGCATATCGCAGTAAAATTTGCTTTGGTATTGTGAGATATTAAACGTTATGTTTTATCTTAACACTGTAAAAAAAGAATCAATTTTGTGTTAATATTACTATTGAGACTATTCTACGTACATGAAACTACTTTCATGTGTATATTTTCGATTACCACTGACCGTGTCGTACTGACCCATACAATGAATTAAAGTAATAATGTGGCAATGGTTAATGATTCATGTATTGTAACCACCTGGAAATTCTTAGAACTTCGTGTACATATTTCTGTCGTTAGATACTAATAACTTACTAATAACACTATTAGGCCCTAGAATTTGCTCTGTTATTACAGTTCGAAGAAAAGAAGAAAGTAATTTTGCCCATAACATTGAACTAACACAACTTTTATCATCATAAAAGGGTCAGGTCAAAGTAGTATAACAAAAGGAAGTATAAACGATACTAGTTGAGAACAAATAAGATAACTTTTACTTTAGATTTAATTCAATGTGTTGTTAATACTCGAACTAACCTCAATGAACTATAAGATAACTTGTATTAGTTCATGATATATAAAACTTTAGTAATTTAACTAAGTTAGATGGAAAACTTTAGAAAAACTCTGTTGATTGTTTTGATGTGAATGGTGCTCTGTGAAACTTATTGAAAGACGTTTTATAAACACTTTAAAGGGAGGAACCCGCAGTTTAGTTTTCGATAACAGGCAAATGTAAACATTAGATAGGTATTAACCTTATCAGATGTTATGTTAATTAATAATTCAACATGTCATATATTTTTTATGATTTTGATTTCCATAATCGATCTGAGTATTTTTATGTCCATTATGTTTTTCTATAACGTTATTATTTATTGCAATGTCCATGTTTATGTTACCCAAAGATGTCACGTCGAATAAAATTATAATCTCCATGGAATTTAGCAAAGCAATTTACAAATGCATTTCATTGCAGCTCTCTGGAGTCAGTGCATCTAAAAGCAACTTCAAATAAAACTGTGGCACTAACTTTGGATACAAATGTGTACATTGACCTTCAGTGTTAGTAAAATAATATTTACTGTGTATATGAAGTTTTGTTTCAATTCAAATTCAAATTGGTTTGTTGGTTAAAATTATATTTTAATTATGTTTTGTTTATGGTTACACTGGTCCACCAGGTACTTTGAATTTGAGTCACTCGGAGCGATATTTCGACCTCTCCAACATCTATTGTCGTAACTAACAAAAGTGCATGTCTGCGTTTTTTTCATTAAACACCATGCTTAAACGTCGTTATTCTCTCATCTCAAGTAAAAACATTGTTCAATTTATACATAGTTATAATACGTAAATTGGTATGCGATATGAAATGTTAGGAGCATATTTACTTAGTCTTTCGAAAACTTTGACACAATGTTCTGTAAAATTGTCATTTATGATTTACTTACTACTTAATATTAATAATTATACATAAGAGGGGGAGATTTTTTGTTTCGTAATTGTAACTTAGGTACTATGTCAAAGTATAATTCAAAATTATTTCGTTTTAGGACCTAATAGTTAACTTCAGGAAAAATAGATTTACGTAACCTCACCTTGATCAAATCCATGAATACGAGTAAATAGAGACCTAAAAATGTTGTCCAGATTGACTTTAAAATCTAGTTAATTTCATTCATCTTTTCACCAGGGTGTATTGAAAATCATCTTTTCCTCTTCACAGACCCATCAAAACGTGGCAAAATGATGCATGGTGACCACTGCTCAACTGTGTGGGACTGTGGGTTCCCTGACTCAATCTGTGATGACGTCCTGAAGCTCTGTCGCTGCCATCCAGACTTGACCGTCACTAACCATGTGGATAAGTGTGGAAAACGTGAGTATTTCTATATTATTTTCCGTTTCTTTTTCCTCTATATAATTTATTTACTAGTGGACCTGCCCTCGCTTCGCTTTGGGAAACTGGCGAGACGAAAGTAAAAAAAAAGTATTCCTTACTACATCAGCTACCCGCCAGTGAAAGTCCCGTCAAAATCGGTTCACCCGTTTCAGAGATTAGCCGGATCAAACAGACAGACAGAAAAATAAAAAAAAAATGTTATTTTGGTACGTGTCCGTATATACACGTTATTTTATTATTTTAAACACACACTTCAATTTTATTTAGTTGTATAGATTAAAAGTTAGTTTTATAGACAAAATCTCACTTACTTCGGTGAAGGAAAACATAGTAATTAAACCTGCATATATGAGAGAGAGTTCTCCATAAAGAATCTTGTAGGTTACATTGTGTCATTTTACTCTGGCAATAAGGTAAGTAAAAAAGGTAAATATTACGGAAAGGAGTAAAACCTTTGGGAGTGATTTTACCATTTCAAGGTAAAACCATAAAAAGATTACATGAGGTCCTGCTTCTTATTAGCCCAAATAATCAAATATTCAATTATATGTTACGGCTATCTTGGGAAATCTTCTCGCCTTAGTTTCAGTTCGGTATTAATGCCTATATTCTAGGATAAATTGTATGGATATTCTAGGATAAATCTTTACATATTACATTTTTGTAGTGTGTAAGTAAAAATAGTTGTAAGAGTTCTTTTTATACGAGTACGTAATTATAACATTATTTATAATAGTATTTAGTAATAATAATTCTTCTTGTAAGAATGTTAAAATTGTTCTTTAGTTCTATATTCTTTTATAATCTATTATCTAAAAGTTTCTGCATCTACTAAAATTTGTTATTTAAATCTATATCAAAATATTAATGAATATAAAAAAGGATTAAGGAATACAATAAAACTTATTACGTATGACATTAAAGTAATCTGTTTAATGAATGTATTTTGATGCATGTCACCATTATGAGATTCTACGAAGCTTTTACGTTTGCCCGGGAATGAAAAATTAATTTTCATGCACTCGATGAAAATATGAAAAATTACTGCATGTGGTTGGGAAATACCAAAATTGATGCATTGTTAATTTCTTAAATACAATAATTTCCAATTTCATCGAACTCTCTTTATATTTTAATTGTTCGATTGGGAAAAGGGAATGGAATTTATTTACGCTTTTCAGTTTTAATCTTTTTTAAGTTACACATATTTTTTATAATTTGGCTTTTTACTATACTGCTTTTCTTTGTACATGTAGTTCTTGACTCATTAACGACCTACTACTGAACAGGGGTCTCTTCTTAACGTGCTCTCTGAAGCACGGAAAATTTCAAGAATTTTTGCCACTAGCGTTCATCTTTCTTAGTATTTACTTTTATGTCTCATAAAGTTATGGATTGTATTTTTTTCCTACAGCCCACTAAATTAAAATCTTTTTAAGGGTGATATTAGTTTCCATGCTCTGTGATTTAGTAATACAAGTATAACAATATAATATTTTTACTTATATTAAATACATAACATACCAACTTCGAACACAATCTATTAAAGTGGCAATGTCGGTTTGTTTTTATGGTACATCAAGTGACCATCACCACATTATGGTGCACGTGTTTACGATGCTAATAAATTTGCTGTATTACGATTGATTTATGACCATTGATATCGAAAGAATAGTAGCCATATCATTTTAGCAAGGTTATAATATAACATAATAAAGGGTAGTGTGGATGTGTATTAGTTAATTAAACAACGCGATACGAGTAAGCGTTAACGTTGAGCGTTAAAAGCAGAATTCTCGTTTCCTATATACCTATCCAGACTATATATTATTTGATAAACAAGCGAAAACATTAAAAAATATTGATTGAATCGTTGAAGTATATTATTATACTCGTATAATTATAACGAAAGATCTTTTGCGGCCACCGATAAAAATTTTATTACTACTTGTTATGGCCACGATATGCGATTGCCCATTGTTAAAACAGAATAATCAGAAATAGAACGCACAACAAAAGCTATTAGAATTACTCTTCAATAATGACGTCACTAAAAAACTCAAGATAATATAGATAAAATCTCAAGCTCACTCCATCAAAAGACAAAGATATCGAAGTCTTTGTTTGAGGTTCATTTGGCGTGTGATAAATGTCACCGCTAATAAAGCCTTGATAATAAACCTCTTGAATCTACTCGTGAAATTCCTAACTATTGACCTATTATTAATGAAATTAAGGTACAGTTACATCAAATTATGGTAGTCTCACTTCGTTCACTGAACGTAAAAACTTAATAATTCAAATAACTTTACAAAATAAGACTTATTATACATTTAGGTACTTCATTACAATAAAATATTATTTATCAACTTATCAGAACCAGATCCTATGATAATTGCTTTATTTTCCGTGAAGTGAAAAAAATCCACAAGTACCACAAGTAATTTTTTTCCTTTAAGTCTTACCATAAGGTAATATCCTTTACCAACATTACTCACAAGTCGACTATTATTTTAATAACAATCATGTTGTTTTAACACGCGATTTAGTTAGTCATCGCACGTTGTTCACAGAATTGTGCAATGTTTCTTAGAAATTTGAAACGATCGTTGAAAGCTTAGCTTCCCTTGTCCACCAAATATCGCTCTTATTTATTTGTTAGTTTTACGGTACGGAGAGAAAATACATGGGAAAATAATCAAGGGACGTACATAGACAGCTATTTGCCAGTGAAACTCCCGTCTAAATCGGTCCAGCCGTTCCAGACATAGCCGAAACAAAAAAAAAAAAATTTTGTCATACTCGTAAGTACCGTGTATACATAGATATGTATTTAGTAAAAAGCGGTTATTTTAATATTACGAACAGACACTCAAATTTTATTTGTATAGATTATCTACGTTCTAATGACGTTGTCAAACTGTTATAAACATTTAAGTTATTATCTGAAAATGTACATTCACCAAAACTGATGCCTTTCTGCCTAACAATGTCCCTATCGCAGCCTAAGCCGCCCTTTGTGAAGTACACTTTGATCCCACGCAGATATTATCTCTTTGTTCTAAGTGAAGCCTGCTCTTCATTATTAATTATATTAAAAAAGTATCTTAATAATGTTAAGGTGAAGTGACTTACAGATTGGCATTAAAAGTGGCAGTTTGCTTTGAGTTTAATTAATTCATTATGTAAAACGAGTAATCTAGTCTTAAGGGCAATAATACGCTGGCAATTATTTTGCTCAACGAATTAGTTTGGCAATTTAGTAAAGGAAGACATGGCACCTACAACATAAGGAATACGAGTACTACTGTAAGACAATTGAGTGTATAGCGTTATATAAAATTTATTTACACACGTTGTAGCGAAGCTTCTAATAATGACAAATATCCTTAATGCGCAGTATTATAGGTTAAGTATGTCTCCTAATGTACAGAACAATGCTTCAGTTCTGTAAAGGACCTGACAGACAAATATAACTTTGTTCTGAAAGAAACGTCCCCTTGACCTAAAAACATTTGGCGTTATACAGAAGATGCAAAAATATAGTTATGCGGTTGTCTAATGTCTGCATGAAAGTCGTGGTTCTATTTATTAGCGATTATTATGACAACAAAAGGATCCACTCTGATCATTCTGATGAGACTGATATGGTCTGATGAGGGACCATTCGAGTATTACGTAACGCAATTTGGGGGAAGGGGTGGTCTTAGGTGGTTTTGGGGGGGATTGAGGTTTATTTGTCGTTTGTTCAGTTTCTTTTATCACTAAAATCTGCAGGTAGTCGTGCCCAAAAATTCCAACTATATAGCCTCCAAAGACACGCTCTCTCCTTACTGTCATAAATATGTAATCAAGAAAATGAATTGTGTAAGGTTCTCAGTTTATCGCTGAATAAGCAAAAGTTACGCTTAAACTTTATCCTCGGGTTTAACTAACCTGAATAAAAACTTAAACTTGTTAAAAGGTTATCTCACGAATCCTTGTTTACTGTAAAATAATGCTGAAGATTGTGATCTACTCTTTCATTAATTATTTAATAGTTGGTGTAGCCTTTACATAATTTTTCGCTGAACTGTATATTCACACTCCGTTCCACTGTGCTTTGAATTAATTGCACGGAGCAAATATAGGTTATGTAATTACGTAGATAGTGGCCTTGTGCAAATAAATACCGCATAATTATATAGGTACTTGTGCTGAGATTCAAATACGCATCAGCCGTATCAACTTGAAGATATTAATTACATAAATTCGTTAAGGCAAGGATAATATTTCTAGATGATGTTCAGGGCTTGTTAATACAGTACTTTCGGAAGGTCGGAACTCTTTACGACTGTATCAGCAAGCCCTGAACATAATTTAGAAATATTGTCCTTGCCAAGACAAATCAAATGAGTCCAGTTTCGATGGGGTTGTGTGGTTTGCTTAACGAGTTCCTATGGCCACATTCGGTCTCCATCATTGGATCAGCTTAATTTCATAATAGTATTGTAGTTTTATCTATTAATGTATGCATCCAAATTTTCAGTTCAATTCAACTCCAGTTCAATCAGGAAGTTGGTTTTCAGGGGAGGGTCAGATATTTGCTCGTGACTGTACATATTTATATATGGAACTTTGGTTGTTTTACCCTGAATTAATACATTCATTTTCCCATCTCCTTACATAATTATGTTTATTTTATATAGAAACATCGCTATTGACTGACTGCAGTAACTACTTACCTGTAAACCAGGTCAATATCAATAAAAAATTATACTTCTATTGCCTTTCAAGCTGTATTATGTACAAGTACTCGTACACGTAATGTTCTTTACTAAGTAAATCAGTATTTAATTATAAATATGATCTTGACGACGGTATGATATCGTGACAATGTACCATTAAACATAACCTAGTTTCTTACACGTTATACCTTGTTTCGTTGGTGTTTCATTTGGATACTAGGAAACCATGGCATCATTGCCTTATAATGACTCAAACGACACATTTTCTTTACGTTAAATTGTACTCTTCAATTTCATAAAGTAAGAAATGCTTTACTTGAACGTTGAGCTTACTAAACTTATAGAACGAATCGAATTTGTCAGTTTATGAACACTGTAATTAAATTATTTCGAGTTCTTCATGCTGCTAATTTCATTTTCCACAATCTAGTGTATAACACGATAAAATAATTTATATATTGCGTCAGTAATCGAGTTCAAAACATATTGATGATTTTTTATAAGTTGTAAAATGGAAGTATTTTGCGTAAAAATCGATTGGTTTTGGTTTTATTTTTAGAAAGAAGCATCCTTCAGCTTTTGGAAAATAATGACAACATTTTTGTTGTTCTTACGAAGAAATCTTGACACAAACAGTTACTTTTCCTGTTGAATTTTAGCTATGTTATTTTGAGAAGAACTATATCAAAAAATGTCAATAAACCACAAGCCCAACAAATTCTAAAAGACACTGCAGAAACTTGCAGTGGAGGATGAATAAAATATTTTAGAATGAACCGGTGGCCTGCACTAGGCACATTGTATAGCCAAAGGGAATAAAGCTTTTAAGTTTTAGAATTGGAATACACCGTTGTTTTATTTGAGCCACGAATGTTGTACTGGATAACATTTTTATGAAATATTTTTAGAACTGTTACGATGTTTTTCAAAAGCGTTTTTAGGGCCTTTTTATACATCAATTGGTTAACACTTATTATTAGGCTATTATTGACGAAATTAAGTAAAACAATTTTTTGGGAATGGAAAATTAAAGGTGTACCGCAGAGTAATATTTTAAGAAGTAATTCTAGAATAATATTCCTTCCACTGTTTATACTCTATGAATGGTCGTCGAGAACACGTTTATCAAATATCAAAACTCACACGTTTAATAATTTTCCACTGACAGCTTCAAAAAGTCCCCATTGATATGATTAAACAGAAGTTAATAAATAAGTCATTCGTTATATCAAAGTAAATGCCAGTCGATTATAAGTGGCAAGCATCGACTTCCTTATTAATTTAATAGTTAATAATGATACATGTTTTTAAACTATTTTAAATGAGCTGTTGCTTCAAAAGACAGTAGAAATTGTATTGAATAGGTATACAGAAAAATATATTATTGTTTCCAGCTGCTGGGGTCAACGAGACTTGCACATTCAACGCTCAGTGCGAGGATGTGGTGCCGAAGACAGAATGCCGCAACGATAGGTGTGCTTGCAAGTACGAGATGATCGCTGAAGTTACTGTAGATGGCGCTATTGTTTGCAATCGTGAGTTTCAACTTTGCAATCTATTTCTTCGTCTTCACCGACGATCACATCCATTTCTTTATCTATATCCATTTTCATTTCATGTTGATGTTCAGTGTCTATAATAGCGTATTTGTTTACATCTCTGTGTTTGTATTCATCTACATACCATACATACTCATTTTGAATACTTTTTTTGTTTGTTTCATTTGTTTAACTAATCTTTCCATCAGCTGCATCAATTTCTTTTTCATCTTAATTGTTTTGTACATTTTATTTCAAATCAATTCCCAAATAAAAAAAATATTGTGCTACAATTTTCAGCGGAAAAACAGATCGAGGAGTCTATGAAAACATTGGACCCGGCTATGATTGGCGTGCTCGTCGGAATGGCTCTTATGTTCGTCATCATTTGCGTCGTGCTTCGTTTGTTCAGCAGGTAACTTCGTTGAATCTGAAATTGAATCTTTTGCTCGTTTATTTTTTTTTACACAAATCTTAAATTTGACCGTGTTAAACAGATTTGGTGTAACAATTTTAGTAACCAAATTTTTTTTATAAGAGTGAGTTTTATTAAGTTTGGGTCTATTGTCACCATTATCGACATCGTATTCTCGGAAAATTTTGATAGATAGTAATTAAATAAGAAATGATACGAATGTAAAAACGTGTTTCAGGAGTGTCGTGTGCAAAAGCCCAAATATTGCTAATGGATTGCGCATTATTAACATTTGCGACTAGAAATGCAGATTTTTTACCTTTCAAAAGTATCATAATTTTCACATAGTAACACAATTTTAACAAGACCTTTTTAACTTACAGGGCCAGATGGAGGGAGAACCGTACAATCTTCAACACTCCCAACCCTCGTCTGATGAATGTTTCTTTGCTTCGGGATTCGAAACTCCTGCATTCTCAGGTACGTAGCTAACAAAATAAGAATTATTTTTACCTACGCAATACAATTAGCTTTTTACCTAAACTGTATTGTAGTGAACTAACAAATTAATTCGAAAACTCCCTAGAGACGCAAATAGCTGTACCAATTAAGTTATCAATAGATGAATTGAAATTGGCTGGATAGTTATAATTTAGTTATAATATTATGTCCCAATAATAACATATAAACCTACTTAGAGCAATGACTTTGATTTATTCAGAACATATTTGTGATAAAGATAATAAGAAAATCAGCCAGTGTTTTTGTGAGCTAATATTAATGCCAGAAATAATTGTATTATTATTAACATTAACAGGAGGTTAAAAATGGAAAAATTTATTTTTCAGGATCGCCGGGGTTCCCGAGTCAGTATGCGTCCACCATCTCGTCAAGCTAGTCAACAAGAACTTAGACCACATTCACCAAGCCCAGGTAATAAATACAACAAAGATTTAGTAAAATATAAATCTCATTTTTTACGAACAATTTTTGATTATCATAATTATTGTAAACTACAGCCAGAAATATTTTGTTATCTTTTATATGAGACATAGTTAATGCCATCGTTAATTTACCAGCTTTAACTTTTAGTTAATTAAGCTCTCTCTTATAATTCATTTATATGGATAACAATATAATCAGGAAATGGTTACGTGATCGTCTTCTTCAAGTAACCATAAAACTGATGAATTAAGGTGGAGGTGTCTTATTAAATGTCCCAAACATTTGTTTTTCGACATATCTGTTGGCTAGTGCTTACGGATAACCGTATTTGCATTGTTAAAGAAGTTGTAAAGTATAACATACATTACAAATTTTATCATAATTATATGACTATTATAAATTAGTGAAGTATAGACTACTAATAATTATTAGCTATAAATATTTCGCGTCACTAAACCGTCGACAAATTATGATTTAAATTTAGAAAATAATAATAAATTATGCTATTTTAACAATGCCTGGATTCTATAATGCTAAACTAGGTCATAAATTACTGATTCTTTATATACCTATCATTTTCAAAAGTTTTAAAAAAAATTGAGAAGCCGATGTATTCAACAAAATGACTTGTTCCAAAATATTTTCTTTAGTGCATAATTATTATAAACTTCATTTCTATAAAGTTTTTTCTGACACATATTTAGGTTCAATAAGGTATTAAGAGTACACAATTTAATATTTATGCAATTATTATTTATATTACTCGCTGATTAAATGTACAGATTTTCCTATTCCACTAGAACTTTATCCATTTTTTTAATAGATTATTCAACATTATCTCGTTTAACATCTAAATCAATGAGGAATATATTATTACTATTATCTTTGACACTTCAATTTACACTTAAACCTTTATATTTTACTCTACTAACACTTACATACCTGATAAGGTTCTCATTGTGATTGTTATTCATACATGACTCCATTTATCGACAGCACGCCATCACCAAAGCCATCAGCTTCACCGAAAACCCTCAGGTTACTTGATTGTTTCATTTTGCTTCATCTGTTTAATATTTAAGTAATAAAATAATGGACGATGAGGTAGAAGCTTTATACTTCGCAAAATAGCTTTGTTTTAATGCTTAAAATGATATTTTATGAGATTTATTAAAGATTTTAGATGCTATAATTCTAAATTAATTTTTATGCTATGTGCTATGGAATATTGCCCTTAATATTTAGAATACCATTATTGAACATAGCATGACTTTAGAATGAATGAATAGCATGATACAATTCATAAATTTATCTTTCCAAAAAATAATGATTACATAAATATCTACCTCATTCGTCATCGCGTTTTAATTTTATAGCACGCTGGACACCTGTGTTATATTTAATTGTATCACATTGTATATATTTTAGTGTATTAACACATTGTGAGTTCAAAGTATCTAAATTTTATATACACATCATAATCACATCTATTCGATCAGGTAATATAGTGTTATTGTTACTCAAATGGTTTGTAATTGTGAAGATAATTATATTGTAATCTGATTCTAATATTTATTCTCATCGACATGTAGTATATTTCGAAGTACAGGTCTTCGACAATCTACAACCTTTTTGGAAATTAAAATTTACAAGAGCTCTAAATTCATTAAGATCATCTGTAACCAAAACCTATCTACCTATTCATTAAGCATGACTTGATTTCTAGCTATCATTAAAAGTCTTTACTGATTACAAAATACGGTCATAGATATTAAATAGACTCATGTTTGGTACTGCTGTCTGATAGAGACGAAATAGAAACTTATAAGACTGGCTTTAAGCATTAGTCGAATGATTGAAGAGTTAATTTAGAAATGAGACGAACCTTATTAAAGCATGTGTGACTTATTTTGCAAATATTAAGCAAAGCAAGCTATATTGACTTATTCAGAAATGATCGAGTTACGAAATTTGGAAATGCACACAATATTAATCAATGGAAGAAACGACAAGTTCGAAAATATGGTTTTGCTAATTAGAACTGTTTGATAGAATAGAAAGGTAGAAATTTTGATTAGTCGTTTCTCGGTCTTGATGAAATAAGTCTCATAGGCATGCCGTTTCTGAAGAAATAATTACATTGTTTTTCTTAGATATGTCTACTATTGCAGGATCTCGTCGTGGGTCTAGAACCAGCAGTGCACATTCGGCAACATCATTAAGATCAGCTACTCTGCGGTCTCCAACTGCACCGGGGCCTACATCGGTCACGGTTGAAATAAGGGCCCCTGATTCATAAACATTGATGCGAACATTTGAGAGACTTATCGAAATGTGAGAAGAACATGGAATATTGTAAAGTTGTATAAAGGTAGAAGTGATATATACTTCCTAATCATGCAAGTACGATATACCAGGCAATATACGAATTTGGAAAGGAAATATTCTTGAAGGCATTTTGTCCAAATGTTTACAATATTTGTGATAAAATTTACCAATATATTAAGCTTAAAAACGTCGTGAAAAATAAGACTACTTGCTACCTTTTGGCAATAATATTGTGCACTATTGTATCTGTCTTATTCAGTCACTCGTGAAGTGCCTATAATGCGTAAAGGTTTATCTGTCATTTAATCGTATTATTTAAGTGAATTACATTTTAAAATATTACTACACATTATAGATTTAAAGCAGTTTATTACAATAATATCACGTTCACAAATTCAAATATTGAAACACTTACTTTGATAGATTTTAGGACACAAAATATTCAACGATATTACTAATCTAGAATTATAGAGTGAAATATTTTAGCTTTTTTAGCCTTAGAATGATGGCTTTTTGGCAGTTTTGTAGTTGGGTAGTTTAAAAGTCTATTACTAAGATTAAGTAAGTTTAAATGATTGTTTCAAATTAATCTTCGTTTTCCGCTCTAATACCTAAGTACAAGCTAGATTTTGTGATTTTCTGCCTTAGAGGTCTTAATAATAGCTCACAAATCTATATAAGCGATAAATAGATCTTAAAACTAAATTAAGGGGACCACCTCCATCTGCTGGAGTGATCTGAATTTTGATTTAGAACGATTAGAAAAGATTAGAGGAGTCGGAATGGTCAGCTGCTTCTAATAATGTAAGACTTTCAAGTTCTAGCTTTAATTTGTGTGAGGAATGCAGCTTTTCTTTAACCATTTCTATTGAGAGAGTTGTGAGTCGAGTAAGTATTCTTCTGTGTTTTCTCGTAGTACTCGTACCTACCTTATTCTTATTCTTACTCAATACGTAATGTGTAAAACCGGGGAAGTTTACACATCTTAGATTAGGCTTCGTTGCACCTCAGAAGCTTAGACCAAGTGTATTTGCAATACGCACAAGTGACGTTAACGCCATCGATTTTCTCGTGAAACAACTTACGATCACTGACTAATGAATGTAGTGTGTGTGAGTAAAAACTTCATTCTCATCAAACGATACGATTCACACAACAATTTAGGGGAAGAATTGGAGTGTGAGCCGTATAAAATACGCGATAACATTTTTGGATAATACAAATAAAGTGTACTGAAGTTAGCTATTTCGAGAAATCTAAGCTATAGTATCTTCTAACGAAAAATATGCTCACAACATAAATTATATATTTCGAACACTGTGCTAGTTATATATCTACTGAAAATGCTGTAATTTACTTATATGAACTTTTATTATAACTTATACTTCTGAAAACTGGTGTTTTATTTCGATTCTTTGCTAGGAGACATTTTTATTTATTTATTATACACTGTACTAATACCAATCCAATAAGTGAGAAGTGTCATAGAACTTAATTATTGTTGCTGCATCATTTTAACGCGGTTTTACAACCCTTTATATAGCAAATCTCTAAAATAGCACCACCAATGAAATCAAATTCTTAATTTAAAAACATTTAGGAACCCTCTCAAATAAACACAAATCCGCCCAATCATTAAGATTTTTTTTCATTCTTACTTATGATAAATTTTAATTAATTTAATTTCAAATGAGCCTTTGTGACATTTATTTAAAAACTACAGTTATTTTATGTTTATAAAGCGACATCTGTTTATCGTAATTTGAGCTAGTAGTTGATACATTTGCTTCAATAGTTCACAAAATTCACAGCAGATGGCGTCTTTTACACATTTTGTTTTCCAGATTCTGATAGCACTGTGTAACGGGGTTAATACTAGTGGTCACCAATTAACATAAAATAATATTCTTCTGTTTATAAAAAGTAAGATCAAAGATATATATATTGTATATATGTTACGGTAAACCTGATGAATTGGAAATTATTAATAATTTTTCAAAATTATTAATAATAACCACGTCATTTGGTAAATGTGAATAATCAATTGAAATTCATTACTTTTATAAGTTATTATTAATAATTCGCTATACACATTGGTCAAAGTAATAAATTAAGTAAGAACCAAGGTTTTTTATCAAACAGGTATTTAAATGTTCTACAATTAAAGCTTTTTTACATGTAATAAATTATATTACTGCAAATAAACTGATTGTTTATCAAAACTATAAATATAAATAATTCGAAAACATACTCGTAATTATGTATGTTGTTGATGTAAACAGTCTTTAATATATTTATTTTTAAATGCGCACCTAAAAAGCTGCCTGATTTACAAAATTTGTATTATTGTACTAAAAATTCTGTTTGTACATTAAATTAATTGTTGTAAAATGTCAACTTTAGAAGCAAATTATCAGTGGAAGCGGGGGAATGGGGGTCTGCGGGGTGCGAAGCCCCCCGCCTGTTTGAGAAAGCTACAGTCCTGTAAAAGATAGTTGGCTAGGTTAGGTTCGTTAGGTCGCTTTTTTAATCCAAGAAAAAGGAGGGACCCCGCGCAGCGGGGTCCCGTCGACGTCTGTGACAGATAATAAAAAATTTGGTTAAATAGAGTTGCGTCATATACCTACAATTGTTGCCAAAATAACATTACTTAGAGTTGCCAATTTTGATGTACAATTAAAATTATTTATTAAAAATGGGAATTTTTTAGTGTAAAAATCGTGACTTTTTTATTTGTTAGTCAAATACCAACCGAAACGGGTCTTAACTGTGACATAGTAGTTCGTTTGCTTAAAACTTTATTACATTTATCGGTACTAAGGTTAAATTATCAATAATCACCGACAAATGTGATTAATTTATCACATTTACCACTGTTTCCGGTAATTATTAATAATAGTGAACAATTATTCATAATTTTCGGTTATTCACATTTACCGTAACATATATATTAATGTAGAGGAAAGCTCTCAAGAAGTTGATGCTGGCATCTTGGAGCAGTTGCGTATGGTCGGACCAGTCATACACGAACATTGGAAAGCTATCGCTTCATACAATAACGCACACCGACTGCTTGAATCAGTTTAAGACTAGCCTTAGACCTAGCTGCTTATACTGCCTGCAGATACTGGCCAATCTTCGCTGCCTGCCTGCCTGCTAGAAAATACAGATTGTCTAGTTAATTAGACTTTACTAATATCAGGACACATCTTAATATATATATAAAAACACAGCGTACGTGTGTTTGTCACTAAACTCGTCCTAAACGGCTGGACCAATTTAATTTAAAAAAAATAGACATATCTATGAGGGACCGAGCATGGTTTCGAGTCACAGTTGGATCCAGTAGTGCTGATGTCGAGATACTTCTAGGGACTAGCCAAACTATTAGAGTTATTGAAACGCCGACATAGTGAAATGTGTAAGATATGATAAGCATTTACCAAAGATACAAGAAAATTCATGATCGACATTATATGATACCACACTATGTTGCATAACGACGTCAGCCCGATCTACAAGTAGAATAATAAATAATAATAAACACATAAATAACGTTGTACACCCATAGCCCCACACTAGGATTCCCTGTGTTGTGAGTGCCATGGACAATACAGAAATACATAAACATACACTCAAACCAAGAACAGAAATTTATCATCATTCAATTTTCAGCCCACTGGGAATTGAACCTAGGAACCTTTGAACGGTGATAAGCGTGGTAACCATGCCATAGTCGTGCAATATAAGCAGCATTGTTCTCTGCTTCGTAGCAATGTTTGAACAATATTTACCTTCTCAGCTGTATCGTGTTTGAACTGAAACTTCAGCCGTATTGCACACCGTGTGACTTACAGCTTCCAGCGTAGAACAAGGCAACGTTGGTAAATAGTCTTCTATTCACTAAATTCGGTAAGTATACTTACTTACCTACTTGTTCGTGTTATTTATGGATGCTTTGTTTTAAATTATCACACCTTTTTCTTCTTTCATACATTCTTTTTATTTTCTTTTTATATATTATTCATATGTTTGTTTATTTATTTATTTCTTTTTGAAAAAGCTTACGGCAGATTTTTACAAAGGTTGGACTTAATGCCTAGTGGCATTCTGTCAGTCAACCCATGGTGAAAGTGAGATTTGGTTCGATTCCCGGCCGGGGCAGACATTTATGTGACAGATAAATGTTTGTTCTCGGGTCATGGGTGTTAGTGATTTGTGTTGTCCATGCCACCTGCAACACAGGGAATCCTACTGTGGGGGTAAGAGTATGTTAGCGTTTATATATCCATATGTTGAAATCTGACAAGCCGTTTAGGCTGTATAGTGTGCCCAAGAAATAGGCATAGATATATACATTCGAACATTACCCTCCTACTGCACCAGTCGGGTAAAAATAGACTTCTAGCAACTACAAACTGATTTCACCCTTCTGTTTAGAACGCACTATAAGTTTGGTTAATTATAAGTTTTGTGCCATCGTTGTCGAGTCGAGAAGCATGAAGTGTAACTAATGAAACTACTTCATAGGCGCTCGTTTTGACATGTTTCCACATGTTTGGGTACTAACAAGAGGATGCAATTTCATAAACATAACATAATATATGTATCACAGGTGGTATAACTTTGTAATTTCTGTATTACAAACTAAATGTTTCAACCTAGGTAATCTATAGTAATAATCAAAGCTGGTCAAAACTATGATGACATAGTACCTGTAAATAAGTGCTATCAAAATCTAGAAAGGTTAAAAAATTGCTCTTAAAAATAGATAAAAATATTATTTTTTTTCGTAAAACACCCAGAAGTAACCTATTGATACGAATACATTTGTTTTTACAATACTATTGTCGAACATGTCGGATTTTATACTAGTCTACAACTTAAAAACATTTCGTTGTCCTGAATTTCCTTACAAAGGGTTTTACTGCCAAGGGTTTAGAGTAAAAATGTCCATAATATTGTAAAACAGCGGGCCAACGCGATTGGTACCGACCGAGCAAATAAGCTCAATGTTCACTAAAGCGGCTTACATTCTGTGACGCTAACATTTCTTGTGTTAGTGTATTTCTGAGTTCGTAAACGAGTATTTACAGAGGAAGTAATGAATTTAGTGAACAAAGTAGTTAGGTTACTTAGAACTTAGTAGATAATGTAATATACATCTATATCTATACTACTAAATAAAATTGAAGTGTCTGTTTGTAATATTATAGGTTATTGTTACAAGCTTTGAATGAAGGAACGTATTATAATGAAAACGTCTCAAGACATGGGTCAAATTTTAGTTAGCATGAAAAAAAACAAAAAGAAAAAAATTCAAAATTTAAGGTAAAGTAAAAAAAAATATTAAAAATGTAATTTACTAGAAATGGTTTAAATAAACTATTTTTCTTCGGAACAACATTTCTTAACTTTCAGTTTTTTTTTAAGTCAGTTTAATTATTATTCAATTACCATTTCATAATAATTTTTACTATTTTATCTTCAACCGCACTATTGAGATTATGCTTTATTACTGTTTCAAGAAAATACGTGCATCCTTTTATAATAACAATTAATTTCAACCAGGTCGAAGTAAAATTTCCAACAAGCTTTATGGAATACCTGAAAACTAAGCAGCTTACGGCGAGCTGCCTCGGTCCCCTTTACTGTTAGTTCCCAGAAAGGAATTTACTACGTTGATGTAATGAATTCTACCAAATCGACTTCGTATTTCGTTTAAATGCTATTAAAATTACAGTTGTAACTCGTTTACATACTGTTGTATTTGTAAAAAATGTATGCACGATTTCATTGATAGATGTGACCTATAATGTGTGCCAAATTTTATTTAATTTCTATGCAACAACTATCGAGGCCCAAACATCCAACCATCTTCACTAATCTTGAATGTGCCTAAGCTATGATTGATAGAGTAAATAAATTATTCTTATTCTTAGTCATAAATTTTCACATCTATACTTATATTATAAAGCTGAAGAGTTTGTTTGTTTGTTTGTTTGTTTGTTTGAACGCGCTAATCTCAGAAACTACTGGACCGATTTGAAAAATTCTTTTAGTGTTAGATAGTCCAATTATCGAGGAAACTTATAGGCTATATAACATCACGTTATGGTGAATAGGAGCGAAGAAATAATGGAAAATGTGAAGAAAACGGGGAAAATTATTCATCTTTGAGGGCTTCCGTTGCGTGCGCTGCGAAAACGGTTCAAGATATCAAAAAAATTTGTATGGAAGAATTATTCCGCTTTAAATGATCTAAAAAAATATTCGCGACAGTATATGTCTATCTTTTAAGATTAACTCACTAGAAACATTTTTATGGTAATCAAATTTGGTCGAAATTAATGCATTATTACCAATTATTTGTTAAAGTTGTACCAACATAATAATATTAATTAATGATATATGTTAATAGGAAGTAGGATTCCTTTGAACCGTAATAAAATCTACACACTGACTAATTTCATTACTACTAAGGCGACCAAAACTAATATATTCACTTAGCCATACACATTGTACCGCACATTTTGCTAGCTGACCAAAACCTTCCTTTTATCAAATTAAATGGCCTAATTTGATGAAACAAAACCGGGCAGCGTACATTTGCGAAATTGAATTTTTCCTTCGCCAAATATAAATGAGGTTATCAAGATGTTGTACGCATTTCCTAAATCCATTTTGTGTACTATAATCACGACGCATTATCAGAATTTGATTCTTTATTTTATATCAAAGTGGGAGTTTAAAAGTACAACCAACTAAAATAGCTGCAACTTACAGTTTTCTGATTAGCAATATCTGCTTAATTCTTACTTATGACTCAGCTAAATTGAAACGTTAGTTTAAATTTTGCACAATGCCATAAAAATACAAATTTTATGCTCTTTATCATGCACATAAGGAGAATGAATAGCACAAAATTTTTAAACTAATTATTGAACACAAAAGGCGGTCTTATCGCTAAGTAGCGATCTCTTTCGAACCACATTTAAGGAGTTCTGGTAAATGAGTTCTTAGAGAGGACGCACATATCCGTAAAGCACACATAGTAATAATTATTACAGTAATATATATTATGTAAAGATACCTCTAAGGTCCAATAAAATCACTTAAACCAGTTGTCAGATACGTAATAATTTAACTTTACGTCCACCACTAGTTCCCACCCTGGCTATATACCATCTGGAATTGAAGATTTATAAGTATTTATCCCAATTCGGATATCGAGTCCTACCCACGGCCTCGGGTGCGGATATATAAATCCAGGACCCCCGACCATAGATAACCCCTTTCAGACCATAAATTTCACGTAAATAATCTTTGTTATTAGTACACCGGCCGAGTAAATTGAACTATATTGATTTCTGTTTTGATTACGTTGCAGACGTTTTAACGTCATCGTTTGGTGTCTGAATAAAAATAATAACTGCATAAGGGATATACTAAAATAGGTGGAATAATCATATCTTAATATCAGATTGTATCTACTCGTTTCCTTGTTTAAGGCATAAAACTAGTAATACACTACAACAAACTACAATAAACTAGTAATACAGTAATAAACAACCCGATAAAAACAAAAATCCGACAGCTAAATATAGGTGGATCGGGAGGATTATTATAAGAAAATTATGCCTATGTAACTCTCTAAGCTTAGAAGAATATAATGACACCCGATATGTTGAAATTCGTTTAACAGCTTAATAGCTTGGCAAAGCGAGCCAACGAAATAGACATACAATATTACACTCCTTCTGGCTCATTCGGGTAAATATTTGCATTCCTACCACACACATAGTAGCAACTTTACAATAACATACTCCTTTGTCCTTCATAGACAATTTTACGATAGTGCCACAATTGGGTCACAGCCCATCTGAACAAGGCATAGCTTCTGTATCAAATGTGTTGCACAAATAAACTAAGTTGCGGCGACGCCCGTAAGAAGATGCAGTTTAATTGGATGCAAACAAATTAAGTTTCTAGAACACCTGCGACCAAGTGAACCAACTTTCTGTATGGAATTGATTGCCGTTGTTAAGACAGTTGCAGCCTTGAGATGGATTAAGATGATTTGTAGAAAAAGCTGAGCCTTTTTAATACTGAGTTTGTGGAAAAAACTGAGCATCTAATACCAGATTTATGGAAAAATCTGAGTTTCTTTTTAACGCCAGATTTGCTGCTAGTACTTAAGTTTATACGTCTTGTACGAAAAGGTTCTAAAGATGAACACTTTGGATGCCTTTGTAACAAAGGCAGCAATTTAAATTTGAAGGTAGATGTTAGGGGTAATATACCTATTATTAGAAAATTTAGAAAAGGCAAAATAAAAAGTAGTACCAAAGTATTATGTAGTAGGTACCTATGGAACATCAAAGTACATACAAACAGCACATAATGAAATGAAAATTACTAATTATGTAGGTACATTTGTAGTTTTATGGATGTCAAACAATTTTTTAGGTACAAGTAATTCCACACTGTGAATAATTATGTTAATAAATAGATCTGGATAGTGAAGTTAGTTTTTTAGTCAAAACTTATAAAACTATTGTACTCTAATTGAAATTTCCTCTACAGGTATCCATATAATTCAATTTGGTGCGAATATTCAACAAAGGTTGGCTCCATATAGTTTCACGTCCCTAATGGAACATGAATTTTTTGGCTCCCCATCAGTGTATTCCACTATTACTAAGCCGTAAAAACTTGCTCTATTTGTTGGTTATCAAACAACATTCGACATTGCATCCATCACATCACTCAAACTAGCAAACAACAAAAACTTTTTGGTGTGTATTTTGTTTGAATCCCTATTCATTTCGAGACAACTGCAAGCGATAAACACTCCAAAACTATAGGAGTAAGGTTCAAAATCGTTCAAGAAGCCCAAGGTAATTCAGGGAGAGCATTCCAATGGAAAAGTTAACAAAGGACTCCTACAGCCGAAGTTTACAACTCGCCGTATTATTAGCGCCGTCGAATAACCGCTGCACGGGACAACTGAACAGGTGCGCGTTGTAAAAAACCTGAAACTTTCTACAAAGCTGCTTTAATTACGACCGAGATCAAAGTGAGTCTAAGACTAACGACGTTACTAGTGATGGCTGCGAGGTTAATGACATTAAGTGCTCTTTCCTGTGACATTTCAATGTATGTAGGTTTAAGTATAGGATACCCACGGACCAGCTAATCTAAGTTGATGGTTTACGCAGGCTAAGCTTTGAAAGGGATTTTTACTGGACTGCGCCAGTAAGGTGGTAATAATTTAGAGTATGTATTTCCATTTCTTTTGCACCTTCTAACGTCCAACCAAACGGATTGCAACTGAGAGTTTTCATTGTCTATATTCTAGGACTGATAAAGGCGATTTTGTTTCTTACAGTGCAACAATTTTAGCTAGTAAACCAAGAAAATCATACATTATTTAGCGGCAGTAAGAAAAAGGAATTCTAGGTGCAGGTCAAAAGGTTGTGAACAATGCTTTAAGCCTTGGTAACACTTCTGTGGAGCAATGTTTCAAACACGGCCTTATGCATGAACGCTTTCCCATTATTGTAAGTATATTTGACCTATAAAATATAAACGTGATTACAAACCGGCTGGGTCTGATTTTTAATCGTGTTAACATAATACTAAAAAATAAATAATATACTGTAATATGATGTATGAATTGAGGAGAAAATAAAAATTATCTATTTAAATGAAACAAAGGGAGTTGTCTTGATTATAGTTTAAAAAATGATTTTTACAGATACCAATTATAATTATCTTGGAATTTAGTTCTGGGAAAATCCGTAACTTAACAGCTATGAATACAAAATAACAAAATTTGAAAAAACATGACACATCAAAATATTACCTACAATATACAGTTAAATGAAGCATAAATTATGACGCATTTAATTATTCATTTCAGCATCAGATAGTCGAGTTTCTCCACGGTGGGTTCAAACAAATGGCTTTATTATCCCAAAAGCCAACAAATGGGCGAAACAACAAACTCTACAAAAACTGGTAATAAAAAATTAAAGCACGGTGAAACTCTTGCTATTAATAAAAACAAAGCTCATTAGTACCTAATGCGTTGTCATTAATACTAAAATCCTGCCAGAGTTTGAATGCGCTAACACTAAAGTCCCTTGGAAACCATTTGTTACACCCTTTCCACACAATAAGCGATTAAGCTATACTTTAAAACTTTTTCGACAAAATTATTAACGTCATTCACACCTAAAAAAAGACCTATTAACCAACTAACAGTCCTCTTTATAGTCCTACTCAAGGTTTGTCCCGGTATCCCTGGGTTCAAGGGATGTTTTTCACTGCAAGATCGTTTGTTATTCTCATTATTATGGAAAGCTTGCTCTCATTTCTGTGACGTCTGACTTTAGCCATTGAAATGTTGGATTCCTGATTTGATAATGTCACCAATAATGTTTGTTTTTGGGTCTAGATTTTTATTTGTCTTACACTTAAAAATCATAAAATGTTATAAAATACAATTAGGCTATATCATAAATCCTGTTATGAATGTTTCACGTGTAAATGGAAAGTTCGTTTGCTAGCTTCTCGCTAAGGATAGTGTAAGGAGCTGAGATACCATTTGCAAGGACCAAGTAGTGTAAAAAACACTTAAGCAGGTTGAAATGGCCCTACAAAGGCCATGGGAATGCTATGGGTAGCCATAAATCTTTTATATGGATATATTTGTTACTAACTTCAGATAAGAACAGACATTTATTATTTTGTATATTAGCTGTTTGATATAAAGGTCTAATATTTTTTTTATTTTTTTTT
>LGAG01000621.1:43526-64395 GCA_001278395.1 Lerema accius | reverse complement strand
ACCGTTAGACGGATTACGCTGAAACTTGGCACACAGATAGCTTGCATCCAAGAATAGGACATAGGATACATTTAATCCCGATAAAGGATCCCTTGGGATAAAACCCACATTTTTTTAGTATAAAATATTATAGACGTTACGTTATACGTTCTAGTATGGATATATTTGTTACTAACTTCAGATAAGAACAGACATTATATTTTTGTATGCTCTTAGTGATATGAAGGTCTAATATTTTTTGTCTCCTAAAAATATTTATTGTACAAAACCAATCTTAATTATCTAAACAAAAAATTATCTAGCTACTTGAAAAAATTATCTATAAGTTTATAAAATAAAACTTCTGTAATCAATTACCAAAAATAACGTAACAAATTATTTATTAAAACGGTTTTCACACCAACTAAGCGTCTTGTAGAAATTTCAGGTCCATTAATATACATTTTCACAACAAACAAAGTTTAAAACCTCATCCGGTCTTCCATAATTCAATTTCCCGTGTTTGGGGGGTGATTATATACTAACAAGCTCAAACATCTGTCTGTCTGTATTAAATTTTGGGAATGAATTACGCTAATATGCCTTTCTACGTTACTTGTTTCACTGTGACTATGTTAACGATAAGCGATGAGGTACAAATATTATGCAATGATTAAAAATATAGCAAAAAAAGGAATATTAAAATTTGCCATAACTTCTAATTACTAATCTGTTTTCACTTAGGAAAACATTCATAAAACAAGTAGTTTAGAACAATTAACTTTTTAATAGTCCTTATGATGCAGCATGACAGATGCTACAAGTAATTTTGCTCGACATTATTCCTCACGCGCTTAAACAAAAATCTTCAAAATCATTCCAGGGTATCGATATACGATATATAATGATATCAAATGATATAATACTTCCCTGATTAGAACTACAAAAACGGATTTTTTTTGCTTTTACAAAAAATATAATCGAGCTTGTCACTCCCACATTGTAGACGCATCAAACAACATATCAAATATTGCAATCCATTAAGCCATTTAGGCTGAAGAGCCTACCAAATAAATTGACATACATACCATACCCTCCTTCCAAACTCAGGTCGCTAAAAATGATTTGTTATCGTGTACAATAAGACATGTCATTTAAACCTATGTCTGGTCCAAAATCATAATTACATTTGCACATGCACGGGTAGGCGGCCCAATTAAGAAACACTCTTTTTCATTTTCAGCAGTAAATATTAAATTTCGGGTAACTCTGTCCACGGTTGGAATTATGCGAAAGGATATTGTAATGTGTTCTGTAATAAATATATGCAAATTGTTTAAGTAGATACAAACGTGTTTTGAAAGGGGTAGAAGCGATGAATAAATAAAGGTTTTAGCTCTCATAATTTTGTATTATGGTTCTGTTTATAGCATGGTACAAGAATGTTGTTTACACAATTCATTGTCTTTGCTTACCCCTTTTTGCTTGTTATTCGTGATGGAGTGAGGCAAGCAATGAGGGGCAGGGATTTCTATTCGAAAAAAAGAGATAAGTTTATCAAACCTTATTTGCGTACAAGCATAATGCAATGCCTCTGTAGTCTTCTAGCATTTCTATGTTCATAACCTACGAAGACTATCATTAAAATTAAATGACCTGTAGGGTTCTTTGCTCGTTTATCAGATATACATGACAAAGGTTCATACTAGCTTTACCGATACATATTAGAAGTAGTTGTTATTTCCATAGATCACCGGGTGATTAGACGGAGTTTCCTATTTCAATAGCAAATTAAAACTAATGAGTATTTTTGGATGCGCTATGAATTATTCTGCATGAGTCCGAACCAAGTAAAATAATAAAACTATTCATACGATAATAAAGTTCTATTTATTTATAGAAGTATTTTTTTTTCACGAAAACATGTGCACTTATATTTTAACTAGTAAAATTTTGCTACATATCGTTGTGGCCCAAACTTGCCTTAACTCATATAAAGTAGTCCTACTTATTTAACGGCCCTAAGTAATTCGCCAAGTAAGTTTATTATAACCTTGTACAAAGGTACAAAATTTTAAGGTTCCTTAGTTTAGGCTGTGCTTGTCTGTCAATCAGTTATTATAGGTTTGTGTTAAGTAAATTATCTTTTTTTACGTTCCCTCTCTATATTTCGCTATTCTATTATTTTCTCGGTATAGCTTTTGTTCTTTCGTTTCAAAGCTGCAACTAACGTACCAAACTTTCCTTCTTAGCGAAAATTTCGTCACAATTGACTTTTTCAATCAGCTTCACGGTAGTTACTAAACTCAACTAACGAATAGAAATAGATATGTTAAAGGAGAAGTTGTGTTTTGGCACTAAATATTTAGTTTTGCGAGTTTAATTAATGTAACCTGAATCAGCTTTATAACACCCACCACCAAAAAGATGGGTATTATAAGTTTAACATGTCTGTTCATAATGTGTTTGTTTGTAGCATCGTAGCTTTTAAACGATTGATAAAATTGCTTGCTGTTTTTTGTTTAAAGCTAGCTGGTGTCAACAATTTTTCAAAAGTACTAAAAGTACCTTTAGAAGAAACGTTAATTTAAAAAAAACCGTAAATGAAATTGGGTTTGAGTGGAGTGGGCTCAAGTCTCCAAAGAGTCAAAGATTGGCAAAGGGTCCCACGTGAATAAGCCCCTTGACAACCATCATTATTAATCGCATAGTACAGTGCAATTCATTGCACATTCATTGTATTCACGAGTATATGGTAATTCAGAATACTATTGAGCATTACTACCTACAATTGCGACATTATTATGGTATTAGTCCTTACCGTAATCATTAGGTAAATGCCCGTTAATATTAATTAAACCGTGCGGACAAATTGAATAATTAAATGCCTATTATTGCGTTCATACACTTTAGTGCACATTGGTTATTAATAATTCAACTAAATAAGTAATATAGTGTTAATGATAATGTCCTATTAGTGACACTACAATGGGGTGCCTTGCTATGGCCTATTAATGGTCGAAGACGGTATTTTTACCGATACCAACTGATCATAAAACAGTAGATAATATGAAGTAAATTGCTTTAAGTTGTTGCTTCTTGAAACACTCTGTCTATGATCAGCATGAGTACAGAGACGCATAAACCACTGGAAAAAAATATAGAAAGCGCTAGTATTAGGTACTCTTGAAACGGGGAAATGGTCCGTGAGATAACAGGTTTACTAAAACGAAGCGAGGAAAACAAGATACTTTAAATTTAACAATAGACATGAATTTAAAAGTTTGTCTAATTTACACTTGAATTAGTACTACAAAATTCATATTTGCTTCATTCGTAACGTCCATGGATCTAGAGGTTTGGGGGCTTTCAAGTATTACGAAACGTAATATGGGGGGGAGAGTCTTGTAAAATGTTATGATGCGTGACATAGGGGGATCGAACAACGCGTTACGTAACATTGAATGTTATGATGCGTTACATAGGGGAAGGGGGATCGAACAACGCGTTACGTAACATTGTTTTTTTTAAACTAGGGAATATAATTTTCGTAAGTCGCCAAAAGTGCTCTTTTTAGGTAAAAAATTGGTTGTTATGTAACATTACATTTGAAATAATAAGGTTATAGCGCATTACATGGGGCGAGGGGAGGTCAAGAATCTTCAAAACAATGCTTTTTAAATGCTTCTTTTAATCACTTTTACCAATGAGATTGTTTTGTTTGCTGGTAGAATGAAAGTCATTACCAACGTAGCCAAAAAACTTATATGAGCGAAAGCAAATCGACCTAATTTTATCAGACAAGTAAGTGTGAATGTTAAAGGTAAGGTATAGCCGAGTAGATTGATTTGGTAATAGCACTTGAAATAATGGTACCTATCTGAGCTCAGAAAATGGGCACGAATAAAAAAGTAACAGTTAGTGTTTTCGTCTAAGGAAAACCTTTTTGTAAATCAAAAGAGTGTTTACTGTTTGCCTGGTCTGGTTTGATGATTGTAGATTAATTGTTATTTTCTGGTAAATCATGGGTTAGTACAAATGTATTTTCTATGTGTACGTGTGCATATACCAATGTGCTTACTGTTATTTTCATGAGTTCCAAAAAATACAAGATTACTAATTAGTCGGTTCTATGGTTTATTAATATTTTGAAAGGCTCAGAAAATACAAATAAAGTACAGATAAAAATGTGAATTAAAAGTCATTTATGTTTAGGGTTCCATAAAAAATGTCTAAAATCCAACCAAAGTCGTTCTTCCATCCGTTTACCCGTCAACAAAATATCACAAGAACTTTATAAAAAATTGGGAATCTTGATTTAGGAATTGAGTCAAGTTTCACCTCTAGACAGCTGAAGGTTAGTTTTAAGACCCACATACAAAGCCGTACTTAATTGGCACTTTACAAATTGTTTTCATATCGAAATCAAATATATTGATCTTGACTTGCTCTTAGAAGATCTTTACTAAGCCTACAAACGTTTTTTGTAACAAACGCACATTTTTCAGAAGTATTTTCGTATTCTGTCATTAATACAGCTTTCAACATAATGCAACATATCACGTAAAGTAATAATTCATGGTCGGAGGCGTCACCACATCTGTCGAAGATGTCGATCCATCTTCGAAGTTCGTTCGTCAACAACGTTTATAAGGATAGTCGTACATTAGAACTATTCTATGGAGTAAAAATAATTAAAAAATAACAAAAACACACGTATTGTAAGAATATGAACTAAAAAGTAACAAATTCTTTTTTTTATTAGAATTTACATTGTCATCGGTCGTCAATAAGTATTCAAAGTTTAAAATCACTAATATTTACTCAAAAAATTACTTATTTTAAACAATTCAATGACACGTAGTTCAAAAATAATTGATACTGTGTATTCTTAAAATTATCTTTATTAATCTATTTTTAATCTATCTGGACCATTGTAATAGACTAATCTGTCACTATCACGTTGTGGCAGAAAATTTAAACTCACTCGTATAGTTATGTATCTATTACGTTTTGCTATCACAATTAGGTACGTAAATTATTACTTTATTTTTGAAAATATTTTTTTCAGGTCATAACATTATGTCCCTTAAAAATGTCTATATTAAGTAGCTTAATAGATCTTAAGGTGTAGATTAACAAAATTATAGACGTAGTCATCCGTAGTCAGTTAAAAAAAAACGTCACTCAAATAAAATCTATTCCTGTGTGCGACTAACATTTAGTAAGCACTGAATTGACACTTTTGTAATTTCTTTGAACATAGTTGTCGCTGCTTGAATACCAGATGCTCGACGCAAGTTATATTATTATTCTCCTTATCACGTTCCACATTTTTACTGTTCTTTTTTTTGCTAAGACGCCATTTTTAGAACAAAGACAGCTTGTAAAGTCATCGTATATAAAACCTCATTTTTTTCGAAAGTTGTAATTTAAAAAAATCTTTCCTTTTCCTTTTAGTGTCTCCCCCCGTTTGGGCATCGGCTGTCAACATCTACGCATATATCATAAATTGACCTAGTTCGTTTTGTTTGTTAACCCTACAACATCTTTGAATACATTTGTAATGATAAAAACGTAATGTGTATATTTAGCTCTTACCTCAGTAAGAGCCCAATTACTGTCTTCTTAAAATTTCAGATGGTGGGCGAATGGAACGCCGACGCAAACATTGCGGGAAAGCTATTTCAGTCCTTTGCAATATCTAGCATTACGAATTAATCATTAATCAGATACTCCTTAAACTTTTTCATTATCACTTATCAATGAATATCCTGTGAACGACAAAGTTAACAACTGCAGGCGCGATCGGAAAGTGATGAGAGACCGCTAGTGGCAAATAATCTTGAACGTTTCCGTGCTTCGGAGGGCACATTAAGCCATCAGTTTCAGTTTTTATAGTTTGGTGACAATCCTTAAGCCATTTCGGAAACCTCTAGGCAGCATAAAAAATTCTGACACTTGGGTTGGCCAATAACCCCTCCGCCAATTTGCGCTGGAGCAGCGTGGTGATTATGCTCTAGGCCTCCTCAATAATGAGGAGAAACTTGTTCTGTAGTAAGCCATTAATGGGTTGAGGCCAATATAACTCTTAGAAACAAACAAAATTAAGGCTACTGACAGAGAAATTATATCTTTTGACGGTCAAGAGTATAGTATGAGAAATTGAGTTAACGACCACAGTGAAAATTACAACTGGGTTTACGATCCGTGATCCTAACGCGTCGGATCGTATTGAGATGACGCCAATTTAGAGAATTGATCCCTCCCGCCCTCAGTAATAACGTACACTTTATGTTAGGGATGAAATTACAAGAATTTATTGGGTTTTTGAATGTCTGGCTACTATTAATGGATAACATACGAATCTATCATAAGTGCAGTATATTTATAAGTTGTATAAAAAGATCACAATATACCTAAAACCTAAGATGATTAATTTTTTTATTTATAACAAAATGATTTTTAAAAGTAATAAGCAGCAGTCTCCACGTCCTTTCAAAGTTATGTGACAGAAAAGTATAAATTTTATTATCAAAATGCATGGTATGTATTACATTTTTTCTGAACTTATTAAAGGGCCACTACTTGTCATGGATGTCTCCTTATAACTGAAAAAGCCTAAAGCATACTCTACCACGCTGCCCAAATGCAGATTATTACCTAATATTACCACCAGGATAAGCCAACAATATATATGAATTTTTGCAACTGCCATTTGCGTAGGTATCTACCTACATAATTATGGTCCCAGCAAAATCTAAAATCTGGTATCAAACATTGTCTTTCCGTTGATTACAGCCCGGGGCTTGAATCCATAACTCCCTTCAACAGAAAAGCACAGTATCAATTTCGCTTAAAACGTCAGTCAGTTTCAATATGGTTTGGATGCGAAAATATCAGCGGCAGTTCCATTTTAAGGATTTTTCTAAAACAAACTTCATTTCAGCTTTCGTTTGTTTGACTACTATAAAAATTTGGTTGAATAGAGTTAATTACTGATCAGATACTAACCGCAATGATATTTAATTATTGTAATCGAAACACAAACAAACTTCAAATTTGTTTATTAAACGAACGATTTATACAAAATATTTAAGTACTTTTTGGTTTGAATGATGAAACGATACCACATTGTTGATCGTGCGACTTGTCAGCACTGCACGATTTATAGATTACTATAATTTTCTCGAGCAAAAGTAAGTCAACTTGACAATTGTCATCTCAACTGTCTAAAATCGCTTCGAAAATAATGTGACTTATATGACGTTTAGTTATACTAATACCTTAAAGTTATCAATTTCTCCTTTCACTATAATGAACTTCCAAGTTAGGTATAAAGGGTATATCATTGACCAACCGTAAAAAAAATAATACTACTAAAAATTAATAAAAAAATGAAAAACTATTCACAAAAAATTAGCTTGGTATGTGAAAAACTAGGGATTCCTGACTATATTCGTAATATAAGAGTAAGTTTTGGAAATATATTATGGCTTACGGTCATAGACCTAGAATTTTTCAAGATCTTTGCTTATAGTACTTCCGCAATTAATACGAATCCAATTACAACTCACTAGCGCAGTTTGTTGAAGTTAAAGCAAAAGTAAAAGTAACATAAGTTAAAAAATTCTTCACTTATAAATGAAGATCGAATAGAATCTCATGCTTATCATACTAATATCGTAAATTGATACCGCTCCCTGTTTTATTCACTTTACGTACGGCGAAACTTTGTATTGCGTTTTGTATGATCGAATAAGGAAGTTATTGTGAGCCACTCAACTGGATTAAACAGGCAAATATGGTTGACGTTTTTCAGAGAATATTGCCAGTAAGAGCGATGTACTGTAGAAAAGTAAACAAACGTAAAAGTTATTGGTACTCACATTTTTGTTACAAATAAATTATCTTGTGGTTTGTAATGTAATATGTTACGCGTTCTTTTTATTACATGTCACTATTATAGTCATATTATGTTTTGACGTGAATGCGTATTTAAAGCTGTCATACGGGGGCAATCCTAAAAACTTTTGACTAAATCGGGGGATATAGTTTGGCGTTAGAGTTTCAAATCTATCGTCTCAATCCAAAATTAAATTATACAACTGGATAGCTAAAGCATCAAATAATTAATTACAATAAGCGACAACAGTGAAAAATTGCGAGCGGTGGAGAGGGAAGCCCCGCTATTTTGAGGGTATTTTACGACGTAAATAAATATATTTTGTTTAAAAAAATAAATTGTAACATAAACGTATTCACGTATGATCGATCGATGGATGAATAGAGAATCTAATACCTTATTGTGAGACAAAAAGGTGTTGAGAAACAGAACTATAACCATATCAGTTTTGTCTCCAAAAATTTGATTTCTCAAGTGTTCAGAATTTTTGCGCTGCAAATATTCTAATACTTTCTACTCACGTGTCATGAGCTTTAAGATAGCAAATGAAATGTGAAGGAAAGTCAACAATTTGCAATTTATATGATAATGAACAAGAACGAATATGGCGTGCTGGCGGCACATTCACTACTGTCGGTTCTAAAAGCGTTTGTTGTCATGTGATGGCATAATGTCATTATTCCTTAGTTAAAAAGTCTTGGGAATAAGGACGTATCATACAGGCCTTCGTTGAGACCACTTTCGCTATAAATAACAAATGAATTAGTATTACGTGCAGGAATTTTCTAGTAGATCAGATACGATGTAAGCTGATGTTAGACGAAACGTTAGACGATGTATGTAGGTCAGAATGTTTTCATTATCAAATAGGTAACATGTTGTAATGTATTGGGACTTGGGACTAAAAGACGTCACCTATTTATTCTTAAGTCTTTGTTAAACATACAAAATCAAAGGTCGAAAGAGACGCCGAGAGTAAAACCGGCCATGTGCGAGTCGGACTCGCGTACTAAGGATTCCGTACAATCTATAAAGGAAAATCACGTTTGTTGAAAAAAACACTTATTGTATGGGGACCCCCTTTATATTTTCTTATTTATTTTTATTTTTATGATTGGTTGTTTTAACGGCAACGGAGATACATACTCGTAATTTGTGAAACTTCAGCTTTCTAGCTATCACGGTTTACAAGATACAGCCTGCTGATAGACAGACAGACAGCGGACGCTTAGTAGGTAATAGGGTTCCGTTTTTACCTTTTAGGTACGAAAACCTAAAAACAATGACAATTTGAATCACAAAATTTTGTATACACATTTAACACGTACACATATCACTGCTTTTCATAATTATGGACGGATAATTTATCATGAACACATTTACATAAACAAAAAAGTTAAACTTATACCTTATTTAGAGTAAATAATAAACTTTTATTGAGGATCGAACATAGAACTGCAATCTACCATTTAACTGTCGTAGAATCCATATTATTTGTATTAGTAATAATCATATTGTTTTGAACTGAATAAAGCTTCATGATAGATACGTCTTTATGCAGTAAAAGCCAAACAAAAGTATCTTTCAACTTTATGTTTGTGTCAACTGTCGTATTTTAGATGCGACCATAGAAATGAACTGTGTAGAAGTGTTAAGGTGATATAATTTTCGTGACCTATGGTATGCAATTTCTATTATATGAAACTAAAGTAATATTTTTGTAGTGGTTACAACGCAATATCAACTTTTTAAGCGAAATTTACAGATAACAACTATTCGTCGATATTTTGTCGTTGCGATATCGATACCTGTAAACCAAAATTATTGGTTAAACATGACGAGTGCCAGAGTACACTATACAAGAGGGGACCATCTTGGTCCTCAGGGGTAGCAACGCATCTTATGACAAACTACGAGTAGGACATATACTAACGACTACTAACCGGACTACTAACAGGAGTAACCTGTACTAACAGTACTAACTTCCGTGGTTCCCACACTAACGAATTTACGACAACTAATATTCTCATTAACATTTATTACTAACAGGACCTAATAACCAACTAACAGTCCCTCCTTGGTCCTACTCGAGGTTGGTAACGATGTCCAGGGGCGGCAGGGGTTGGTGGCACTGTCAGCTCGTTTGCTATTTAAAACCATAAAAAAAAGTTATCAGAAGTTACTTGCCGCTCAGTAAGCCATTGATGGATGCGCTCAACATATTGGCTGTTTATGAAATGACAGACTTATAGACTAAAAAAACAAATATTTGTAGATAACATTACGACTGCTATGCATCAAGTCGTAACTAATTTTTTTTTTATCGTAAGTGCAAATAATAATAAGGACAAAAGAATGCACAAAGCAATTAAACTAACTACGGTCAATTAGAACAAACAGGAAATAAAATGCCCTAAGTGTTCATTCACTTGAGTGTTCTAATGAATTGATGTGTACGGACCCCATCTACTAAGAACAAGCCGAGCGTAACAAATCTCACGTAAAATGCGTTATGCGTAAAAAAACTCACGTGAAAACACTTTGTGCGAAAAAACTTAAGCGTAAAAAATAAACGTGAAATACGAATGGTTTCTACAGGATAAATTAAATTGTTGGTGCGTTATGCGTTGAAAAATGGTACTCACTACGCAGCTAAGCTATTTTCATGTGCGTGAATTACGACGCGGATTTGAATAAAACTTTGAAAATTGTGAACGACGAATACAATGTGTAGTTTCGTACTTTTTAAATTTGTTGAGCCTATTATGAATATAATATTACACTGTGAATATGTAATGCAGTTTTGAGCGAATGAATTAACCCTTTCATTTCCGCTGCTACTGAAATATTTTAATTATAAATTAAAATGTTAGCTATAAATTGTTAATTTTTGAATACAGTCCATTTGTCTTTCGAAGCCACATGGCATAACAATCTGCTTGATTACAGTACTTGAAATTGAATCACCAACTTTACATCTGAATGGTTACAAATATATTCAATCCAATGTTCATTGGGCTGTGGAAAGCAATTTATGTTTTTAATATTTTATTTAAAACTGATACAAAACAATATTTTCAAGGAAATCACAGCAAAAACTAAATTACATCCTGACGTGACTGGTTTTCTAATGCAAAGCAATAAAATTTATATAAGATTTGTGTAAAATAATTGCAATATTAGCATTGTTAAGGCATAATTATTATTTAACCAAACAATAATTAAATTTGTATTTAGCGTTGTCTATACAATTAATTCAATAGAATCTTAACATTAATAAGCCATATTTTACCTTCAAAAATATCCTCGTTTTTTTCATGAACATTATTTGATTTTATCAGAGCTATCTATGAGCAGCATTATTTTTTGATATAACTTATACTAGATTTAACTTACAACATCATTATTTTTATATCTAATTTCTTTTCCCTTTCTATTATTTTTCTGAGTAAGCAACAGAGGGTTATCTTGTATTGTATTGTATTTGAACGTAAATTCTGGAATATTTACGTCATAGTTTACAGCATAACTTTTGTATCTTGGAATCGGTTGGATTGGTAAAAAGTTTTTAATACAACTGTTTCGGAGCCTCACTGCCTCTTCAGTGTGGATTGGTTTTGTTTTCTCACTCATTCCTACAGTCATTGTTTCACTGTAAAATACAATGCTTGAAAACTTCAGTCCTGACATCCTTTTAAGGCTTTGTTTGTTACATTTTAGTGAATCAAAAATTCAAACACATGCAAAATATATTGATATAAATAAACAGGCATTTGTAGCGGTCTTAGGCAACATTTTGTGAGTTTTAAGTACTCATTCACGGTAGAAACCCATTAATGGATTAGGTTAAGTGAACATCTATTAGCACTTGCGATATCTTATATTTACTATGACCGGGCAGATAATGTCCTACCACACGTTTTCTCTCTTATACTTTGATCAATTCCTTAGTTTTACACATCAGGTATTCCTGATTTTCATTTTCAAGTTCCTTTAGTAAATGCTTATCATATTGGACAACTTTTGCTATGCGGCGATTAAATAACTCTAATAGTTTAGCCGGTTCCTTGAAGTATATATGAAGTATATATTCCTTGAAGTTCCTTGATATATCAGCAACATCTGCCGAGTCCAATAGTAGCTCGAAACCATACTCGTTATCTTTAAATTACCTCACAATTTTTTTTATCCAAATTGCTAAAGCTGTTTAGGAGGATTTCAGTGACAAACACACAATCGCTATGTTTTTATGTAAAGATGTATAAATCTTTTAAGAAATGTAACTGGTATAAGTTACCATAACACTTATTTATCAGAGATACATACCTACAGTAGAATTAAAATATTTTAGCACGATCGCTAAGTAGCTATCCTAGTATAAATATTTATATCACTAGTATATGCTAGTGATAATGATAACTATAATAGTCAAAGGAATTTATGGATGGAGAACGCAATATTAAGTTCAAAAAGAATTTGTACTTTGTGGATTTCAAACTTGATGTACCTATTAAAAACAGATTATATTCGTAACTTTCATACTTATACTGCTTTTTTATCATTTATTTTTTTGTGTAAGCGTCATTCAGTCTTCAGTGCCTCGGGGGCAGACAGGGTACCTCGCACAATATCGGATAATTGGCAATTTACAATGTACTGCTTCAAGCGAGACATTCGTTCTCATACTATGCCCGTACTAATAGCCTGTTTCGATATTTGAGGCGCAATAGTAAATTGTATATAGGTATGAAACTATTATTATTTCGGTTGCTGAAGACAGAAGTATTCTATTAGGGTAGGCACAAAATAGGGTAGGCTCGAGAACGGGGATAAAAGAGCCGGGAATAACTTTTTTTCTACCAAGGAAATGTTTTTGTCGGCACAACTTACCCCTGGCTCTTTCTAACTTGTTCTTCCTTACTGTCAATGTAAATTTAGAATCTGAAAAATCTATCCATTCAGGACGTCTGCGCCAAGCTTCTAGAATTTAGAGTCTTAATTCAAACTCAGATTCATCTCATTTTTGATGTGAATTTTGGACGTTTGCGACCGCCCTTAATCCATTTATTGATGTGGATTGTTGATGATTAAGTTTTCCCAAGTATACCTCTGCCTTGCAGTTGCTGACAAACAAACATCTAGTTCGATTAAGTTACAATCTAATAATAGAATAACCCGACAGATATTGCAGAGCGAGCCCTGTTCGTGTTTCATTCGAGAGATGCCGAAGTTGTAGGTTTACCAGAAGAGTCTAATTACATAGGACACGTCCTTTAATATAACTTTTGCTTTTGTTTCTATCGACCTGTGTATAGTTTCATGGAGTCTGTAGGACTAGTTGTATGAAATTAGAAACTAAAGAATCCTTTCGCATCATTTCAAAAATAGGTAGCAAAAATAAGCAAATCAAAAATTATTAACCAACTTTGAGCACTTTTAAAAAAATTATAATAACACTACCAAAACTGGTAATGCATTGATTGGTTCTTAGTATTTTTTGAAGCATAAAATCTAACGGTTCACTAACTTTGGTGAGCTTCTAGAGTTATGACTACATTTTGGATCGTGTTTTCGTTGATCGATTGTTGACGAATATTTATCAAAATTTCGAGAATTAAATTAAGGATTAGAACTAAAGTTATTTTGTTTTCTGTGTAAACTATGTTAAGCATAAGTATTTAACACTGCCTTAAGTTTTTATAATTAAACAGTGAACTGTTATTATTATAATGAGGTGTATAATACTAAACATTTTCTTCACCGTGTAACTCTTTTGATCCAAGAATATTCGCCTGTCCTTCAAAACCATGGCTACAACATTAGGTGATTTCGATTGGAAATTTAATCGAAAGTCCAATTAAATCTCACCGCCTTATGATATTAGCGATGGGACCGGATTAGCTGGCTGACTGCCATTCTAATTTTGAATTTATTTGTAACGATGATCAATTAATTATTTAATCGACATAGGTACCAACGTTTTGAATAATTAATTGATAAATAAATTAATTGATTGCTGCGTAAACTATTACAGATTAGTCATGTGGAATTTAATTACTATATTGTGTTTATGATGAATGGTTTAAGCCGATTAAAGAGAGTGTGAATGAATGAAATGATGACCGTGAATTTGAAAACAGAATTGTAATGTTTCGGCCTCTTATGGAGGGTCATTTGTATACATTTTTAGGTTTCCGTAACTAAAAGGTAAAAACTGGTAGGCATAAAATATAAATTAAAATTTAATGATACAATTATTTCAAATATGTAATTAAGGAGAATTAAGCGGTAACTCAGACTAATAGTAAAAAGTAGATAGTATTATTTATATCGCAAACAATAGTATCTATCTACCCAAATCCTGAAATATGGTCTTAAAACAAAACCTAATGGGTTTAAATTAACTCCAAACTTCTCGTATTTCATATACAAAACAGGCTCCATACAAAACAGATCCCTTTTCTGGATTTGAGTGGATACAACTTTGTCCCGAGTAATATCTCCGTGAAGATAAATTATTCTAACATGTGCACGTCAGCTGCGATAAGGGATAATGTGAGTTAGTTGACGCTTTGATAGGATAGAATGGCTTCATTTTAAGGAGGGTTCTATTATAGGGATGGGAGGAAAAACAATGGAACGTCACGACAATGTAGATCGTTCTAACATAGCATTATTTTTCTACGTTTGTAAAGCGACTTGAAGTGAACTCAAAAGAAATAAAAATGTTTGCGGTTCGTTATTCTACTTTTTTAAATTTTACGGCACAAAGTGCGCTAAGGAATTTGGTTTCAAAAAATTAGGAAACGTAATAAAGATTATAATGAATCCAATGACATCCTTTAAGTCGAATTCCTTTAATCCGTTGAGGCTGTAAAGTGACCCAAAGTAATGTACTTACATACTCGTACATACGTTCGTACAATGTTTCTTCTTTAGCGCAATTGCGTAATATATAGTAAACAATGGATCATGTATACCTACTCATTCTTGCTTTAATGAAGTTGGAGCTAATAAAAGACATGTAAAAAGGCAAAACAACGCAAAATACTGTCGTTGGATGCTAGAACGGCTTCAAAGCGCCCGGGGCGGATATTGGTTGGTTCGGGATGGGACTTCCCCTGACGATGGATGAGATAGACTAATGTTACAACAGACACTATCTAGTATCTTTATTTCGTTTAATAATAGCATCTTTTTAGTCGGTACACTCTTGACAGATCGGTCGTGGTTGTCATGTGGTGTTCCATGTCATGTGGTGATAGTTATGATCTTCTTCACAATATCTCGGCATTTTTCCTGTGAGCGGTTATTCTGGCACACTTGTGTAATGGGCCGCCAACAGCTTACTTGACTTGGTCGGTTCATCGGATGGGTGACCTACCGCGGGGTCTGGTAAAAACAGCGGATTTACGCCTACGGGGGTATTTACCTCTATGTTAGGAATCCAGGATCTATGCCTTCTCGTTTAAGAGGAGAGACCCGTGCACTGAGCGCCGTTAAGGAGTTGAGATTATGGAGCTGTAGTTATAGGGTTGTAACATGAACTCTCTATCCAAACCTAATCTGTGCTCGTAGTATTCCAAGCAGTACAATCTATGACCGTGTTATTGAAATTGTGCCCTAACTCTCAGTTTGTTTAATGTCAGTTCGAACTATGAACTAGCTATATTCAACTTGTGCGATGAGTTGATCTTAGCGAGTAATATCTAATACAAGTTCTCATGATGTTATGAGTTTGAGATTTGGCATAGATATAGTTGAAATGCAGAAGAATAGCATTTTTTTGTAAAAACAATGTCTTAAACGCATTTATATTTATACACAAAACCAACACACATACACTTCCTATAGGTCAGAATGAAGGAATCGTTGGTAAACAGATTAGAGTTCTTATCATAATTTTTGTGACTGAAATTTGAACTGATCTTGGTCTATTTTTGTCCTTTACAATTTTATATGTATTCATTATATTAACCCCTTGGCTCCTAAAAGGGTAAGTCTGAGTATATAAAAAGCTCAAACATTCCGTAAAAGGCAGTGCATTAGAGCTATTCAAGTCAACAACCGCTTTTTGCGCCGTCAAAACAAAAGTCTTGAGTGCTACCCACCATACTCCCAGAACTTAAAGGTTGTGTTACATACTCGACGAAATTCTATTATAACTTTAGATTTATTTATTAGGTACTAGTGGACCCGCCTTCGCTTCGCTTCGGGAAACCTATGCCGAGACGAAAGTAAAAAGAAAGTAGTTTAAGTTACTCCTTTTTACATCAGCTACCTGCCAGTGAAAGTCCCGTCAAAAACAGCTTGTTAGCCGTTTCAGAGAAGTAACGTATTTCTGTACCCTTTCTCCCCTCTCTAAACGTTACGTAACACAGATTATAATAGATCTTCAGTTAATATCCTTATCAAAAAATATTGCCATTTTACCGATTTACAAGAATTTAGTTCCCACTTTTTTTTAATAAAAAAAAACAATACTACGTAATGCGTTTTCGTCCCACCTATGTAACGCATCATAACATTTTACAAGACCTCCTTTATAAATTGCGTTCGCTTTTTTCAATGATGATTCTTTTTAAATTTTTAAACAGTAGTAGGCTTTATCGAAAACTTAGAATTCTCCTAGCAGTAACGTTTTCAAGTCGGTATAATGAGAGAGTAGTTTTGTTTTATCTAGAGCTAATCTCATACATCAGTTGTCTTCTAAAGACGTGTTTATTGTTCAAAGACAGTTGCTTTATGTATTCTGGCAACTCTGTGCCTGACACACCTATTGTTCTCACCTTCATGAGGAACTACAAATGAGAATAACTCAAGTTGGCGTATTGTTACTTCTTACGAGTAGCGTGTTATCTATTTATAACGTAAAGATTTAAACGTTCATTAATATGCAGTAAGAGTTTGAAATCTCAAACTCCAAATCGATATAGTTAAAGTTTACATGGAGAAATACAGAAATATACGTCAGATGGGAACTCTTAAAAGACTGCTAGTGATGACGTTGAAATTCTGTTAGTCAGAAATCTTTAACCAATCTATATTATGAGATGACGATTCGCCTAATAAGGCATTGTCCTTTATCAATATTATCAAATCCTAAGTCATTAATGATGCGTCATTTTATAACGAGCAAGATAAGTACATAATTTTTTTTAAGGTTGTTAAGTAATTTGAAGTAAGATTAATAGGTATACTATTTCATGGATATTATATGTTATTTCTTAGATTTCCGTGTATGTTACGGAACTTGTAATTTAACCGTTCCTTATATTACAACCAATACAGACGTATTAGTTCATTATGATGATTAATATCGGCATACACATTCCATTTTGTTCGCTTCATTACAGCGCGATGAATCTTACTCATTTTCAGTTTGCGTAACGTAGCGTAAAAATCTATTAATTGTTTTCGCTTCACTAGATACATTGCTATAGGGAATAACATTGTTTCCGTAACGAGTATGAATACTGCAATATTTGTCAGAAAAAATAGCAGTGATAGCCTAGTGGTTTGAACATTGGTCTCCCGAACCGGAGTTCCTTGGTTCGAACCCCGACATGAACTTCTGATTTTTTATAAGTTATGTGCTTATTAGAAGCTAATTATCTCTTGCTTTGTTGAAGGAAAACAACGTGAACGAAACAAAGGACTTCAACGTGTCTTGAAGGAAACCGGCATACCTGAGTTCTCTTTAAAGTTCTTAAAGGTGTGTGTAATCTGCCAATTCACACTTGGCCAGCGTGATGGACTATGGCCTGTACCCTTCACATTGTAAGGGAAGACCCGAGCCCAGCAGAGGGACAGTTATGGGTTGAGATATTGATATTTTTAAGTCGGTTTCGAACCATTTATTACCATTTGTACTGTACTTACTTTCGAATACCGAATTAAATTCCTTCGCTCTCATAGAAGAGTAAAATCTCAGGCTTTTAGACAATAGTTAAGGAAAAACTACATTACCTCCGCAAAAAGCAACGGCTCTAAGTAATAACGTCCATATTCAATTCAATGATTCCCTTTTTCTAATAGCTATGCATATGGATGGATATACTCCTACATCCATTTCCTAAAAGCCGCAACTTCCCATCAGGATGATTGAAAGATATCCGTTGAAACTGGTTACGGTGTTTTATATCGGTTTTATTGACGATGTATTGCAACTTATTCGATCCTGGTTAGAAGATGAGCGATGAAAACGGTACTAAACAACGATTCATATAGTACACTGGTTAGTAAGTCTGACTGTTTTTGAAAAGGTCTTGGTTCGATACCTAATGTGGTAGAATATGAACAATAAGTTTAATTATGCTCTCAGTTTAAGTTATGTGGTGTCTTTGTGTATGACACTACTATAGAGGAAATTGGGATTTTTATGCTTGGCATTATTAATTTATTTAAAAAACATATTTTTTCTTTTGTATGTAAGTTACATATTTTTGATATCATTAGAAAAATCTTTTATTTACCTAACATTACTTTTTTTTGCACTTCTAATGGAAATTCTCTATCATCTGTGATGAAATTAGTTCTAATTAATTACTCTGTTTTTTCTCAATCTTTCGATGTTAAACTTTATGTTGACACGTTGACTTGTCTCTCTTTACACACTGTTAAAACTACTTCTTTATCAAATCTGAACCTACTGATCCAATTTATTATAGTTTATCGTGTTTGTTATAATTACTGATACCACGTTAATATTATAATAAATTAAATTAAAAAACAATTACACATCTTTTTATGAATCCGGTTAAACGCTTATTAAGTGTATGCTTTTTTTATACATAATCAAAAAATATAATAAGATAACTTCTTCTTAACAATTAAAATTATTATATTTTTTATAGATGTTAAGTTTATAAATATGTGTTCTTAAAGTCCGTGAGCAGTTGTTGCTTGTGGTCACATCAGGCGTTTGCAATGTATCGTGTAAGTTAACAAACTACCTTCCTGATCGTAATAAATTAAAATATCTTTAAAGTAGAAGAATTCTTACTGATACTTACAGACATTTGATAACAATATGTAACAAACTTGTAGAAAACCTATTTCATGGTTAGTAGTCACTATCGCCTATAGGCATTGGTAACACCAAAGACGTCAACGATGCGTTGTCAAAAAAAAATTAAGTAGAAGAAGGAGGGATTTCACTGAAATGTACAGAGTTCAGTGATCTACAAGTAGAACTTGTCATACCCTCATCTCAGAAGGTTAGTCAGGGAATGATATACCTGCTGTCAGATGGAGATTTGTAATTTAACACAACCTCGTTCATCCTTCGCCAGCGTGAACAGGGCAGAGAAAGATGGTTTGAATAAAAACCAATGAAGTTAATTACCCTCTCGATTTTTTGCTATCGCCATGTCGTCATTGGATCATATTTCAGGTGAACTTATCATAGTGTACTGTATTAAAATATGATAAGGATAATGCCATTTGTCAACAGGTACTAATACTGGTATTTCTGCTGATGGAGGTTTCTGCTGATGATCACTTTATAGGAGAACGCGCAACGGCACAAGTTCAAGTGTACAGCCTTGATGATATGCATCATGATAGTCAATATAAGCATAAAGCACATGATGTCCATTTAGGAGGCATTCATGTAAGTATTTGTACTTAAGTAAATCGGAAGATTACTATAAAATCTGCGATGAGTCTTCTGTCCTGTCCTGTTCCTAAATATGAATATGCATAAAATGAATAAAAATGTATGTATTTAATATTTTTGTTACAGGATCAAAAAAGACAGTCTAGAGTTGACAGGTAAAAGAACATTAAATTAAATATTTTTTTTAAGCTTTTATTGGAGAAGGAGGTGGGTTTGTTGATGATGCTTAATTATTTTTTTCAGGATAGTATCAGAACTCTTTAATCCTGACTACATGGAACCAATTACGGTGCTCGACTACAGGTATTTAAAGACTGGTGGTCGACACTACACCCGTGGTCCTGGGGGAGAAATTCTCATTCTGCCTAACGGTGTACGAACTCATGAAAAAAAGGAATTCGTTAATTTCGATGAAATGCTCGATTACCTACGAAAGAAACAATTATCTGAACATGCAGCGCTTCAACAACATCATCCAGGCCATGCTTATCATAAAAATCATATACAAATTCGTGGTGGTCACCACCATCATGATTATAATCATCATCTCGACCATTATCACGATCAACATCTTGTTCATCACAATGGCCCAAACGTGTATGGTGGTTACAAACGAAATGCAGGGGATATACAACAAGATGATACACCCGTTGAAAGTGAAACAGAAGAATCAGAATCAGCGGAATAAATGAAAAAATAAATAAAAAGAAACATGTCTGCAATTAAATCTATAAAATCTATAATTTTATCAATATTCAACTTTAAGGTTATTATTTCATTATTAAGCCATTTCTTATAAATAAAGTATTTTTATTTTTATTCAAATTTTGAGTTTATATTTCCCGACACCTTATTTATACATATTAGTATAGGTAATGATAATTATCGTACAAATAAACTACATCATGAAAAATATTAATAGTTCTATTATGATTGATTTTATACTTAGTTGAGTGATATATTTAATTATGTAGGACATTTTTAAAGAAATTATGAATAAAATAATTATAATACTAATTATGAAACATATTTTTTTTCTAAAAAGATATATACTTACAATATCCATACTTACTTTTATTTCGATATTCATTCGATTCATTTTCTAGAGCATAAAAATCAGTTGACAGAATTTACTGAAATTGACATAATAATAATTATTGCGATAGAGATCACATTTCGCAAATATTAACGTATTATATGAAAAACTTGATATCTGGGAATAATTAAAATACATAATCAGGTTTGTGAAGGCTACTGTAATATTTGAAAGATATTATATTTTTTACCATTTTTAGTACGTCTTTACAAATCGCTATTTTAAGACGAATAAATAAAAAAGATAAAGCACTAAAAACTTAAATTGT
>LGAG01000621.1:27098-43149 GCA_001278395.1 Lerema accius | reverse complement strand
CTATCTTAATTACAATTCATCATGAAATCTAATTTTGTTAATTCGTTTTTTACACATTTTTATGTTAATAAAAACATGAAATACTGTATACTCTCGTGCAGTTGTTGTTTATGATCGGAAGAAGGGAACCGGCTTTTGCGATGTATCGTGTGAGTTAATGATTTTTATAACTGAATCATCATCATCATCGTCATCATCATCATCATCACAACCCTTTTCGATCCCACTGCTGGGCTTAACTCTCCTCTCACAATCTGAGGGGACCAGTACATTAAATTGCAATGTGTAGAGCATTCTTTATATGTCTTTCTGAAACTAACTCTGTTAGGTTAGGTTAGCTATTAGGTTACTTTAAGTTTCCATTTCTACTTAAATGTTTTTGATGGTGATAATAACGGTTCTATTATGTTTGTTACCAGCTACTAGTACTAGTGCTTCTTCTCGTGGAGATTTCTGCGGAGAATCTCCCACCGAAGAGTTCCGTGGATGGAATGCAAGTATACGGTGTCAAAAATATACTAAGTCATGCGCGTCACAGCCATAAATTACGTCGTGCCGCCTATTCAGAAGAATCTCATGTAAGTTATGATTTAATTAATTTAGTTAAACAATAATTTATGAGTGGCGAAAAAGTAGTAAGGTTAAAACCACCTGAAATTACCTACTTATCAAACGTTTAAACTGACAATTAAAACTCACTGATAGACAATGCACGACCTAAACCAAAGACATTGAAAAACTCTAAGACATATTTTTATATCACGTCAGTCTGCCTGTTAGTAATTAATCGTTCTTGTCATGTTATAGTGTTATTAGTTTTATTTATACATATATTTTTGTTGCAGGAGCATGAAAGGCGACATAAAGTTGCCAGGTAAAACTAATTTGGATGATTTTTAACTCTATTAGAAAGAGACAAAGAGTACCTAACCATAGTTGAAGCTTACTCTCGTAAAGTTATGGAATCTACTCGTATTTTGCTAAAAGATTATCTTTGTCCCTTTATAACCCACTTCAGAAGTAGAGGTTATTTATGTAAAACTTGTAAAAACTGTATGAAAATAGTGCTTATCATATTTTTTTTATTTCAGCTTAGTATCACATATTTTACATCATGATAAGATGGAACACATTCCAGTCCTCGAACATAGACACCATATGAAGAGTGGAAATCGGGACACAGCACATGTTCCAATCCATATCCCACAAAATGTGTTACTTAACGTTAAACACATATACGACAACTCCCATGCACTACTTGAATTCCTGCGAGAGAAACAATTAGCTGAACATGAAGCGTATCATCATAAAATCTCTCAAGTAGGACATGGCGAAAATCATCATGATAAACATGATAACCAAAACCATGGTCAACACCACAATCATCACTATGAGCATGATAAACATCATGAATTACACTATGATCATCGACACGGTCATCACCATGAACATCGACACGGTCATCACCACGAAAATCGACACGGTCACCATATTGCTCATCACATAGAACATCATCGTGGTCATCATATAGATCATCACCGTGGTCATCATCTTGATCATCATCATGGTCATCATCTTCATCATCATCATGATCATCACCATAGTACTCATCTCAATCATCACCATGCTCATCATCTTGCTCATCACCATGGTTATGGTGCGAGGATTAATGGTGGTAACAAACGTTACGCAAAAAATGCTACGCAAGAACCACAAGATGAGAGACCTGTTGACGAGAAAAAGACCATGAAGTAACAGAGAAATAATTCTGAAATGCATGTTCTTATAAAGATTTTAAATTAAAATATAATCAAGATTGTACCACTAAATAGAACTTCATGTAAGGATGCTTCCGTCTGATACGCGTATGATAAAGGCACAAAAATATGAAAGATATGACCTTGTTATTTATGAACAAAATTGTTTTATAGCAATCCTGTATGTAAGAATTTTTGTGAAATAAATCATACTTTCATTTAATTCAAATCTTATTTTATTCTAGAGACAATATAAGTTAAATCTTTGATCGACACGAATGAAAGTTAGATAGATATTTATCACTTATTTTATTTAGTAAGTATCTATACGATCACTTCTGTTTATTTAAATAAAGTAACTTTTATAATAAAATTAATTTTACAATTGAAAGAAAGTTTGTAAATTAAAGGGTTTACAGATTAGAGATAATGATAATCTAGCTGATAATTTACAAAAACCTTAATATTGTAAACACTCCCTCATAATAGCTTAATAAAAAAAACATATTTACTGAATTAATAATGAAAAGAAAACTGTTTGGACAGTATCTCTCCTCGCAGATAGAGGTAAATACTACAAACATACACAAAGCCCTTGAGAACAAAGGAAGTATGTACAGAAATATACAGTATGCAGGATTCTTACAATGCTTTTCTACATTAGAGGACAAATAAGCGTAAAAATTTACGAATGCATGCAGAAATGTGTCAGTTGAAAGCATTATTTTATCATACATTTCCCTTGTTCACATTCCTACCTTATGTAATGTATAATTGTTTTTTTTTCTATATTGCACCCTTACCTTCTAAGGACTCATTCGCCTGATTTCCTACCCAAAGGTAGTCTGGAAGAGAGCGTTGCTTAGCGATAAGACCGCCTTTGTGTCACATGAATGTTTTAAAATTGTTGTTCATTGTATTGTTTTAAATTGTCACTATGTGCACAATAGACAGTATTTTTTTGTTTGTTTGTTCGGGTACAATTATTTGACCTTTATTAGTAACGTTGAAATGTCGTCAGTGATACTCCAACCTTATCAGCTCTTTCTATAGGAGATTTGCATAATAAATCAGAGAATTTGAAAATGATGAGATTATGAGTTTATTGCGTTCTGTTATGATCTTTTACTTATACTTTCGTATAAAATAATATGAATATAATTTCGAAACTAATATCTTAAAAAATAAGAGCTATTGAATTTATAATCAAACAAGTATATTCGTCACAAACAACGTTAGTAGTAATAGTCTTCAATATTTCGGCAGTTTTTAAATACCTACGGCATTAGCACTAATAGTAATATGCAGCTCCCTTTCAAAATGGTTTTATGATTCTTAAAAATTCTTATTAATATCGAAATTATTTAAATTGAGAATAATTTAATATAATTATTTTTATATCCGAGTACGTTTTCAATATTTTTCAAGTAAACGTTTTGTTTCCAATTACGTCGATAGTTATAATAATAATTGTACTTTTTATATTTTTAAGTTAATAAAAACATGCATTGTAATTTCTAATGCAGTTGTTTCTTATAGTCAACGAACAGCAGCCACTTGTAATGTATCGTGTAAGTTTGTAGTTTCCCTAAATATATCTAGAATTTCGGAAAATGTTTCTTTACCTAAGTTGTCGAAGACAGTGCCTACAAGCCGATTTCTAGTTACGAATTAATAAACTAAATTCATTTAAGAATAATAAAATTATCTAAGCTATTAACGGCACTGTGATGCTAAATTTTCATCATCATCATCATCATCGAGGCTCTATCGAACTAATATAATTATAATCATTTTAATATACTACGCCCATATTGATTAAGTATGTCGTCCATATGTGCCCATATGACTTTCATTGTACAATAAAACCACTAGACTTCTTCAATACGATATAACTATTAAAGAGAATTAAACGATTTCTTTCTTTCTTTCTATTTGAATTTCAAACTGTAATATCATAACGACATTTCTTTACGTCAACAGCTACTAGCACTTATGTTTCTTCTAGTAGAGATTTGTGCTAACAATAACTACCGTCATGAAACACCTATGAAATATTTGCAAGTGTACACCCGAGATGATATGCATCATGGTGGACATTACAAGGACAATCCACGCAACTTTTATGTGAGACATATTCACGTAAGTCATGAATTTAAGCAAGTCAATTCGTGTTATAGTGTAAAGTAAGATTTCAATAACATTTGTTTTACGTAATCTATTTAATGTAATGTAAATAATAACTAACTAAAATTCAACCTAATAATATATTCTTACAGTTTCGTTCTTTCATGTATACGTACATATTTTGTTACAGAACCACAAAAGCCAATCTAATGTTGACAGGTAAATAATTAAAATTGAAACCTTTAGGTTTATTATAGTAGAACTAAAAAAAAGCATCTATATTACTCGCTTCTTTGAATCTTCTTGTTCCATTAAATTTTAATAACAAGGTTTGTTTTCAGGATAACACATTATAATTACCACAAAGAACCAATTACGGAACTCAAGCACAGATATATACAGGCCGGGGACCAAGATATGCGGGCTAGCTATATGCCTTCCTCACAAGATTTACTTATTAATGCGAAAAAGAAAATTAATAAATTACATAATATGCTAAATTTCCTACGTGATCATTATTTAGCCGAACATAAAAATAATAAAATGTCTCTTCCCAGCTATGCACGTCATAATCATGACTTAGATGTGCCGGCTAGACTTCATCATAATAAATATGACCATTACATTGACCACCATCATATTCGTCGTAATTACGAAGATCATTACGGTCGTCACTATGACGATCATCATACTCCTCGCTATGATAATCAATATGATCCTCAATATGACCATCATCACCATCCTAACTACGATCAAGAACGTGGTCATCACTATGATCCAGAACATGATCATCACTATAATCCAGAACATGATCATCACTATGATCCAGAACATGATTATCACCATGATCACGAGCATGACCATCTCGCACACCGTGATGCAAAGATATACGGTTTTAAAAACCTTTTGCAGAGAATACTGCGCCAAAATCAAAATATGAGAAATCAGTTAAGGACGGAAAGGAAATAAGGAACCTACAAAATAAATGAGTACCTATTAATGAAGAAAATAATACAAATATCAACTGTAACATTTATCTATGTTCATAAGGCCAATAAATTCTTTCCAGTCGTAGATGGTGCAGTTTTATTTTAATTTGAAAAGTCAAACTGTCCCTTGATCCCTTATTTTCCCAAGTCAGGAATTTCCATAATATCTTTAGTAAATGCTTTCTCTATAACTTTATTAAACTCAACATTTTCGCATATTCCTCTAATCCTCCACAATAGGAGTAGGAGGAGCCTATTAATAGGTTGAAGTCAACACCTTGTAGACTGTATTGCGGGCCTGTTTATTCTAATCCACTGAAGAGTGTATTTGTTCTGCGTTGGTTAAAACAAATAGCGAACAAGATCGATGTTTATTTGGGACACTTGAGTAGTCCATTGTTGAGTGGAGGACAGCCGTACAAGCCGAGCTGAGCAAATATTAGATTAGCTTGTTGTGTGACTTAATGTTTTGAAACCACCGGGTACAATTGCCTAAAGGGTAACTAAGGAATTCATAATTAATTTACTTGCCATCTTGTTTAGGCCTTAGTTTTGTTACATATTAGGCGTTTAGACCGCGAGCGTTTGACGCTTAAATGGTGTAGTAGGTACTAACATATTATGTCGTATTAACAGTCGAAAATCGTGAATATTATTTTCAATATTTTCTTAACTGGTTTCTTAACTATTTAAATTATTATTTATGTGCATAACCAGGTGTAGCTAGGTAGGTAATTTCACTATTGAATGATTGGTACGTTAGTGGGTTATAGAGCCTCCTAGTAAAATACATGGAACAGTATTCCACTCAGCTGCCATTACTACTGTCAGTTGCGTGGATTAATGGATTTTCACATGCGACGTGTGTATAAACGGTGCCTAGAATTCAGGGACGTAGTAATATAATTATATGCCACATGTACATTATGTTTCGTAGGCAATATGTACGTGTATAATGTAAACAAACAACCTTTCATAGAAGGCTTTATCCTTAATATCAAAGGTAAACACGCTCTTAGGTTTTTACTAGTATTGTATGGGCCGTTAAATATAATGATTAATTGTGTACAGTCAAATTGTTTCCTAAGCAAACATAACATAACATAGCGTGCCATTTATACACGCCTATTTTTAGGAGGGTAATGTTTATCAATTATTTTTTTATACGCTCTATATCCCAAATGACTTAACTTTGACATAATTTCTGCTGAAAATTGAACAAAGTACTAATTGAACAATGGTCCAGCTAACAACCAACCCACGTAAAATTGATTGATTTATTCCATTAGCTTAAGCTAAATGTCACCTAAATTAAACATGGTGAATAGACTTCACCGAACAAAGGTAACCCCTACAACTCGTATAACAGTAACAAGCTATAATTATCCACCGAAAGCAACGAGTACTCATTGATCAAATGACCCGGCGTGTTTCGTTCCCGTGGCGTCCCCGTCACGCCACCGATGATCGCGTGTTTGCGTGCTCTTGATTTTATTGCGTGCCCTGTTTTCACTTCGACTCAGTCGGGGGCTTTCTTGAGTGCTCAATAAGGGAGCTCACGCGAAACAAAGATGTCAGGGTGCTAGAAAGGAAGTTGCGTTTCAAAATAGTTTCGTAGGAAACGTCTAGAGTAGTTTGAGCGAAGGACTATAAGTAATCTTATGTGACAAACTGAAAGTCCGATTGTATATTAGGTGGATGAATTAGTAGTCATATTATGAAAACATAAAAACTTACTGCATTTTTTTCGTGTGGATATAAGTATAATTAGAAATTATATGAACCCGCTAACCCGTTTACACCGTTAAACTTGCAAAACTAATAGTTACTTACACGTAAACATTACCCTGCTTCTGATGCAGTTGAGTTATAAATATAATGTAATTACAACTTACACGGACTACGTATTGAGATTCCTTATATCATAGGTGACACGAGCAACACAGGCAATTTGAGACAATCATTATCATCTACAACTAAAGAACATGTATTTATATGTCACCTAAATGTGTGACAGGAATTAAATCTGGAACCCATCGCATCGTAGGCTTCACTATTAGGCTACGGAGATTTCTACATAATTGTATTTTGTTAAAAATTAATCATAACACGTAAAGCAAGGACCGACTTAACAAAAATAAATACGTCAACTTAACGTGACACAATCGTCCTGTTGTAAGGGACAGTATACCTGTTAGAAGCTACTTTTAACTTGTATAAAGAATGTTACTGACAAAAATTTGTGTTGTTAAAAATCATGGACTTTTCTAGAATCTTTATATCCTGGTTTAACACATTAAACGCATCTAATATAATCTGGAACGAATTAAGAGATGGAATGAGTTTCTTTTTAGCGAGCTTCAAAACAGTGGAGTTTCTTAATTAATGTATTTGTTTATTACAAGTTAATTGGAAAGCCAATTTGAGTTACTTTCTTGTTATTGACTTTAGGGGAGATAATATCAGTATTTACGTTAAGTTTTTTTTATCAGACGTTTAAAGTTATTGTAGTAGTTTTCCATCATCGCCGAAATTAATTTGATGATGAGATCAAGCAATATTCAATGGTTATTACTATTGGTGGCATGCCACGATCCAATACTGCAAATGGACGACATAACCAACTTTGAAGACTACTAGGGTGACCGTTAGTTGGTAAGTAGATTCCTGTAAGTGGAAGGTCTTAATGAAGTTATTAGTTGTTGTTAATTCGTTAGTGTAGGAACCACGGAATATGTACTGTTAGTGCTAGTGAGTCTTGTTAGTAAATGTTAGTATTCGTCCCACTAAAAGTACGTAAAAAAATGTGTTGCTACCCCTGAGGTCAGATGGTAGCCTCTTGTATTATGTACTCTAGCACTCAAGCCCCCAGCCGGAAGCCGACGAAGCATTTGGCGGCTGACTCAATCAACAGGGAAGTCGGTATCTAGACGCGCAAGATTAGTAGTGTACTTTTTGTTTTACTTAATACCTATATGATTATTCCGAGTACTTTTCCCTGAAGCCTACGTTGCCTTTCTTGTTTGAGTTAGATACGACGTGTCGTGTTCCCAATAGGAGCTTGAATTTGTTTCTTTCTCTTTAATCAATGAATCGGAGTTTCCTTTACTCCCGATATCCATATGATGAGCTGCCCACTTACCATACGTAACTCTTCTTATAGTTTGTCAACTACATAAAACCCTCCTCATCAATAATTCCACTCAACCAACAGCTACTACACTAGTGTAAGCAACATAAAACTTCATTGCTATTCCTTTAGTTATTCGCATCCAGATGGATTCTGCATATAGAAAGCTTGTTTACTAGCCAATCGATTGATCTTTTTATTGTCCGAACAACTCTGTTACTATTAAATACATGTATCTACAACATTCTTCTCTATTGCCTACTGTTATTATTAATTGGGATAATTTCATACATTGCGGTTCTTGAACATGAATTTCATTAAAAGTTGACATACCTTTTGTTACACGTTTTATATCAGTGCTAGCTGACCTGGCAGGCGATGTTCTACAATTTATTTCAAAACGTAACTGTGTTACTGATAAAATGTAGGTTCCTTTAACAATTTACTAATAACATTTTGCTATGAGAGTATTTTAGGCGTCATCGAGGGATTCTCTTTAATCTAAATCTAACACTCACAAAAAAATTATCAACATCTGTCTAGCAAGTTAAAAGAAATTAAAAAAATATTCAGTGACAAACGAATATACCGCAATATTTTATAGATAAGCATTATAATAGTTTGAGTAAATTATTTTATCGAAACATTCAATAAATACTTACGGTAATAAATTAAATTAAGTTGTAAATAAATAAATTCTCGAAACATGGTCTATATTACTATAATCCCAGGGCTATTAATTGGGTTTAATACCATCATTTACATTTTGAGTATCAGCGTTGGCGCCGTAATTTGAATGCTAGATGCATCATGCATGTAAATTCATTACGAATATCAGCATATTTAGGATGAAATTACTATGTAAGTAGGTCACGTTATGTGCAAATGTTTCATCATAGCGTATTAGTTGTGTTTGATATGATAACTTAAGATATAGCTTAAGGTTAACAAAAACCAGTGATAGCCTAGGGGTTTGAAGGTTGGTCTCACGAACGGGAGTTCTTGGGTTCAATCCCCATGGCACACATCTCTAATTCAAAAAGTTATGTGCGTATTATATACTAATTATCACTTGCTTCGGTGAAGAAAAATATCGTAAGGAAACCTACACATTTGAGAGTTCTTCATAATTCTCTAGCGTGGTGGACTATGGTCTGTACCCCTCACACTGCGAGAGAAGACCTGAGATCAGCAGTGGGACAGTTTTAGGGTGCGATGATGATGATGAATGAAAAGTCTTTAGAAAGAAAGAAATCGTTTGTTTATCTTTACACATTCCTTCAACTCTACGTCACAAAAATACGTGAAGAGTTTAACTTGAGACTTCTTTAAAAACACAATACATAAAAAAAGATAAAAAACCACTATCACGATACGTTTGATAACAAATACGTCATACACACGTCAGGCGAAAAGTCCCGCTGATAGACTGTTGACGACTGCCAGCCATAGATAGATCTTGAACAAGTCTATAAAGTTTTTTGTATAATGACTATAGTCGAAATCCGACCGGAAAGCGGTTACTGTAGCCTTTTTTTTAAGTAAAACTTCATTATTAATTTGAATTTAATACTTACGAGTATATCAATATACGAATTTGTCCACGCAGCGCCGGTAAAAAGCGTGACCACTTATAAGTAGGACGAAATATTAATCTAAATATTACACAGTAACTAAAAGCTTAGTATAACCAAGTCCCTGGTAATTAAAGAGTAAGATTGCGTGCTTTCTAGAAAAATATTTTAATTATGTTATTCATTAGTGCAAGCGTATCTCATACGTGACCTACTTCAAGTAGTGAGGGCCTACTTGTAGCGAGCATTCGTTTTCTTATGCTGACATCTCCTTTAGAAAGTCGCAATTAAACAAGTTATTTTATAAAGCGTCTTTCTTTAAGCCAACTTCTATTTTAAGGCGTTATTATCACCGTATATCACATGTAGGTATGTTATGTTATGTTATGGTATAGGTCTCTTTAATTTATTTGTACATTAAAAGATAAAGACTTAAACTTTTGATCTTCTTTCAAGAATGCTAGCACGTACGAGTTTGAAATTTGGCATAATAAAAGTTCATAATGGAGAACAAGTGCAGGAAAATAAATTTAAATTATACTATTTGGTTAAAATATATTATGTAATTTAGATAAATAAAAAATTATTTGTCAGATAGTAACAATTATATCTAATAGAAAAGTCTCGTTGACAGTTAGTTGGCGTTAAAATTATAATATTATTTGTCTAATAATATCGCGTTATAGTCGACGTTTGACTAAAAAAGTAGGTATATTATATACCTCCGATTAATGTATTTTAACAGCTTAAATATTTTATGAGACGCATTCACATTACTATAAATAAATTACAATCAACGCAAATCGAATCAAATCGATCGAACATCTTTTTAAAACCACCGTAGTATTCGTACTCGTAGTTATGACTGTAACAGTGAATAAACACAGAAAGTAGGCGTTATTTACATAAAAAAAACTTTTAATAAACAGCATAAAAGTCATAATATTAAATTCTAACTTAACATTTTCTAACTTCAATAAAGGCGATTTTAATCTCATAAAAGCGATAAATCTGTTCGCGTTTTTTATTTTTTCGCCAGCTCGTAACGATTGTAATAAAAAACGAATTAGCGACCCCAAAGTCAGGGTCCGTGGGTTAAAGCTTAATGGTATTATTTTATTACGGGAGTGTTAAATTTCGCATTAAACTGAGGTTATTTCGATTTTTTGCGCGCAAATTGAAATCGAGCTTCAATATTGGAGATATAAGGGCTATATAATGTAATATATGAAAGTGATATTCGATTAAATATTTTTATAACACGAGTCCGTATTTTGGTATTTTGCTTCTATAGCCAACAATATTTTATATTACAGATATAATGACTGTTACAAACTTCGGCATAATTATCTTCAGTACGAAAAGATTTCAACTGAAGTCTTCTTTCCTTAGACTAAGAACGGGACGAAAAATAATTATCTTAAAGACGATAAGAAGGCATACAGTATAACGTAGAACACTTTTTTCGATTATGTAGTAATGACGTAACATAATAATGATGTATAGAATGAAATATCATTGTTAAATAGGTATAGATTTTAGCGATAAAAATCGTCTAGCTATAATACGCGTTTCACTCACTTATTATGTAGGTAGGGTAGACTGGGTACGGTTGTAACACAGGACGGTTGAAACACTTTGAATATCTCGTAAACTGTTGGTGTGGCAAAGACGGTCCCAGAGGAAGAAAGAAGCAGACGATCGGTCTGAATACTGCTCACGAAGTTTCTTCGCTCTCAGCGCGCCTTGGACATTTTTAGAAGGCCCTATTGTGTTTTTTTGACCAAAAGTAAGTATTTTAACTCAAAGATTTTTTCAATTATTATGATTTATAATTAAGTGACAATATCGATTGTGTGTATATGATTGCAGTGATGATCGTGGAATATAATACCGTGACTGATTTTAATGTAATATTATTGCCATAATTCTTACAATTTTTTTTTAATCTAAACTAGGGGTTGGGGACGGTTGAAACATTTCTTATGGGTACGGTTGAAACATTGAATTATTATTTTTTTTTCATGTTCTAGATGCCGAAAATACACAAAACTAAGACTTCGTGAGCACAGATAAACTTGTTGAAAAACAAAGACTCTTATGAAGAGGTCAAACCAGGAGAATCGTTACGAAAAACGACAGATAAACACAGCTCACTTCTAACATATTCGAAAACGAGATGCGTCAGTCGAGAAGAATAATCAAAAGGGATATAAAGAACATAATCGAGTTTTTACTACTTATAAGAAGCAAGAGCGACACTTCAAAGTATATTGTATGCACTTGATTCTATGTACTGATATAATGTAGGTATATATTTTGGTTTATCCAAGAAGGTGGTGAGAAAATTGGCCCATGAACTTACAGTTATATGTTATTAACCACGACCTAAAACCGAGATGACAACGAGCCGGCAAGACAAGAATGGTTCCGCATATTCATGAAAAGAAATTAAAATTGATTTTACGCGCCGCTCATGCTACAAGACCTTTCCAGGGCAACATGCTTTAACGTAGCCAATGCAGAATGTATTTATAATAATTTGACCACTGTCATGGACCGTCATAAGTTTGAACCTCAAGACATTATTAATAAAACGTATTATTAGATCATTCTATGTATTATTTTCATGCGTTTCAACTGTCCCCAGTCACTGTTTCAACCGACCCTGGTATGGGGACGGTTGAAACAAATCGAATTACTTTTGTAATGTGGTAATATTATTAAAAATAAAGCCTCTGGACCCAAAATAAAATTGTCTATTAGTAGCTAGAAACATTATCTTTTGTTTAAAATATCTTGCACATTGATCCGATAATAAAAATCAAAACTATCGACGATTTAAGAAAAATTGTTTCAACCGTACCCAGTCTACCCTACCTAACATTCGTATGTTACGTAACGTACGTTATATAAGTAAAAGATTACTACATACATGTATATTATATGTATATCCTTAAAAGTATAGCAGCAAAAAACTAAAAGCACGTATTATTTGGTAACATGATAGGCAAAGTACCGCGTTCTTTTATGAACTTTTGTGTACGTTTTTATAATAAGGTCTTAGAAATTATACGTGATCTGCCTAAATATAAAAAATTGTGCAGAGTATAAAAATTCTTTTGGAAAATCTTGTCTAGTAGTAAGACAAGTTTATCATCAATATAAAATATATAAAAACCGACTGCGAAAAGTCTTATTATTTCAGAGCAAGGTTGACATAATAAAAAAAAAAAATTACAAAACCCACAATGGCAGAATGTGGGACATTTCATGTATGATATTATTCGTCAAGCAATTTGGACAAAAAAAAGACAAACATCTTTTTACGTTCTCTTATTTCTCACAAACTATAAACAACATTTAATCATTTAAGATTACTCTGATTTTGTGATTAATAAAGCGCATGAATTTCCATTTAATGCCCAAGTTCAAATAAGTATAATTTAATTTATAATTTTCGTAACCACATTTAAGGAATTAATTGACATCTGATTTGTAGTTATTTTACGAGTAGTTTGAAAGTCAGTAATAGCGAAATCAAATGGGCCATGTTATTCCTAAGCAAAAGCAAATAAAGATGAGTGTAGCAAGTGATATTTATTGGGGTAATATTACGGTGAACACGTGACGGTTCATGCGCACAGTGGGATTATTTACTACATTGGACATAAAATTATTTCACAGGATCTAGAAACATCTAATCGTTGTTGTTTTGCCGCATAGTCAAAAACAACAGTTCGCACAAAATAACAATTACAATTTATCACTGCTAATAATAATTATGTTATTTCTGCGTCTAAACAATAATCGTTATTAGTAAATTGGACTTGGATTCAAAAGGATTTCACTTAACGAAACTTCCAGGACAATAAAAAATATATTTGAGTAGATTATTGCTGATTGAAATAAGTAAAAAATAAGTTTTAATTAAGCGTATGTATACAAAATTAATAGTATTCATTGAGATCATTTTGCCCATTTTTTAATGATACTAATATTATACTGTTATTGCGAGTCAAGTAGACTCATTATCATCATCATCGCAACCCAACTGTCCCACTATTGGGCTCAGGTCTACTTTCACAGAGTGAGGGGTAGATTCATATTTGATACTAATACAAACTTCTATGTTACTAGACTCATATTTGATACTAATTTACTAATACAAACTGTTTCTATGTTAGTACTTAACCTAAGACTTACGCTGAAATAAAAATAAATTTAAGATTAGATTTATGTGAATCATTGTCATGCAATGTCATTCGAAACATCGCTGTAATGATTCACATATCGACACTCCTGCCTACTGAAGATCACTAACAGGATTCCGTTTTCCCCGTTGACTATTTTCTGCAGTAGCGTAAAAACAATCGACTCGCGCATTCACAAACATACCCGATGCGCTACAAAAACGAATTATTCAAATTTGGTCAATGCTTTTGCCTATTCAAAACAGCGGGTTGGCCGATTTGTATTCCAATGCGGCGCAGTCAGCAAAACGCGCCGGCCGTTGCTCACCTCAACTTGGGCGGTTAATCTCCGTAATGATAAGTGAAACTAGGAACATTTATTTGTTTTGTTATACTCAAATATTGGAGCGACGTGTCTCTAGTACGCTTCAGGCCTTAAATACTTTCCTTAGCAAATATATCCGGTTATGCCAGAATTAGTTTGTTCTTTTTAGAGCTTCTGTTTGGATGTACGTCCATTTCATTGGCACGCTTTACAACACAAATGACTTAAAGGATTTCAAAGTGTGAGGTTTTATTGGATTTGTTTTAACTGTGAAAGTGAAAAAGGCTATAGCAACCCCCAACCACAAAAAAAATATTTTTTAGCCATGGGAATTTTAGTTTTCAAATAATTAATGAGTTGTTTTAATACTTAAAATTCGCGTGCAGTTATTATACAAAATTAAGTAATAACTTCTTTCAAAAAATTTCATTTCGGCGACCCTATTCTGCTTCGGAGTTTCGGACCCGTCCGTTTGGGAATATAATCCGTTTGCCAGAATAATGCTTTGATTAATATCGAGATATTAATCATTCGCCGCGCTCAACTATTCAACGGTCGCGAGGGAATTACCAATGTTAGTTGGATATTTGAAATTCAGAATTAGAATCCTATTAACAATAAGGCGGATGCGAATGAAATGACATGTGATGGAATTTCGTATGAATTTCATTATTATTTGCTATGAAGATACAGAGAGTGAGATATGAACTAAAGAACCTTTTTCATGTCCGAATATTATGCACTACCAATGATTTTTTCGATTTTATTTTAAGTAGAGTCCTGGGTTCGACTCCCAGCAAGACATAAATATGAATTTCAAATTTGAATATTGTGTTCTAGATCTTGTGTGTTTTATTATCGATTGAATAAAATTACTATTTTAAAATTCAAACTTATCTATAATAATATTCACAGACTCGTTAGAATTAAAAATAAGTCATCAATGTTCTACGGTAGTTAGCCACGTCGCGGCGTCGTTACTTACTTCGATAACTTAATCTGATTAAAGAAGAAAAATTATATGATATTCGTCTAATGTTTCTTTCATAGCCCGCTTATGTCGGTCGGAAATGATTAACGAATTGAAACAACTACCCGTTGTTTTTTATTATACCGACGATATTATAGGCATTATCTATGAAGACATTATAAATTACCATAGAATCATCAATTTTATTTTAATAAAGTCATTGGAACTTTTTCTTACTGTATTTAAATTATTAAATATTAATTATAAAATTTTTGACTTACGTAGGTATAGTATGTCGTCAGTTCCTAAGATGAAATAATTACTTTGAGTTTGATTTTGGATGACTGCTTTCTTAGTACAAGTTCTCGGAAGATAGCAGTTTTTAAATCATAAATTTTGACCGTATATGAAATTGACCTCAACTCTTTATTAGCTTACTTTGGTGCATAGATATTTCCTGCTAACTGAGGACTAAAGCGACGCTGTTTTAGTGCAGATTAATTAAGTGGTTAGCTAATCATCTAACGATAATAACTGTTGCCGAGATCTTAACGTGCACTCCGAAGCACGGAAACGCGCCAGAATTTTCGTCACTAGCGGTCCCCATATAAACTTAGTGTGGGCAACCCAGTAACCAGTAATCGACCGAAGCAGCGTTGCGTAGCGGAATTAACTCAAGAGCCCCTCAATTTGCGATTAGCGACCCGCGGTTATTCTACCGTTAATGAGTTAACCGTAGTTAAGGCTCCCTGCACAAAGTGTTATAAGTCAAAATGTACCTATAGGTATTATTTAATATCGTCTACCGTTTTACCCAGAATTTTAATTGATTTATCAATACATCGATACTATTTAGTGTTGATTTAGTAACTTAATAATAACTTAATAATGTTCTATATTTCAACATTTTTTGCCACACATTTTTAGCCGAATGGCAAAAGAAAGGCAATGTTTTGTGACTGTGCTAAAATGAGGGCGACGTTTTT
>LGAG01000621.1:0-19567 GCA_001278395.1 Lerema accius | reverse complement strand
AACAGAAACAGAATGGCGCAGAACTTAATATGTACTGTATTCACATTTTAAGTAACTGATAAATGTTATGAAGACGTATGCCAAAAAAAATCACGAGTTGTATTGAATTTCATTGTCCATATAAACAAATGGACGTTTAAATAATTTCAGGAGATCATAAAATCAGAATTAAATTTATCTTATGTTCTTCCTCAAGATTAGAACTACATACTTGCTGACAATGTTAAATGGGGCGGCAATTATGTTAAGAAATTATAAAACCTATTTCAATTATACAATAAAGACAAATCTAAGGACACCTCACATGTAGTATTCCGTCTAGCCGTTTAGCCTATAGAGAGTACTAAAGAAATGGGCCTTATGTAGCTTGAAAATTCCATCTTCTGGCACTGTCGGATAATAAAAGAAACTATTCGATATCGTATGCTAAAATCTGATATATTATACTCACTGTTAAAACAAAACTCAAGCATTGAAGCGGTTAAAACACATAATCGCAGCAAACGTTCGCAACTTCAAGTACAATCGAACGTGGCGTAAACCGAATGAATGACTGCGGGCGCGTCGTAGGCATGAAATGTAAAAAAATCGGCCACATTGCAAAAAAACTGTTCTACTAACGGTAAATTGCGAAACAAAAGTTGCGGGGGCAAAAACCAGCTCATGTGTGACAAACGGACATAAAAGTGAATGAAACTCCCATTGGGTATTGCGCGATCGAATGGATGAAAAAAAGCTGAATACTCTTATACGCTTAGATATTACTTCTGAACGTTGAATGTCGAATAAAATAAAATTGGTCAAGTCTTAACGTGTTTCGCATGGAACAGGTGAATTGCAAAGGAGAAATAGGTAGTAGGAGAGTCAATTTGATGTAGAAATTTAACCATAATTCATTAGGAAAGCCGACGATAATAGGTAGTTAGGTACTATCTATTGAAATTTAGAAAGTTTTATTGTAACGATGTAAAGACTTTTTTTTTATGTTATTTTACGTTATTCATATTGGAAAATACGTTCGTAAAGTGAGATATTAATTCCTAAGACGAAATAAAACATTTAAATTTTAAGTCAAACTTGTTCGATAATCCTTGCCGGCAAACGTCAATGACAAATGGTGATTTCTCTGTCAAAGGGCTCGTTTCACGTCATGTTACGTACACAGAGCAAGGAATGTACCTGTATACATTACTTCCGTGGTTACGTATCTGTGTAAACGCGTGGTGGTAGTATATATTTGGGTATGTGAGTAAACAAGACTAACATAACAGAAATTAAGTTCTATAATCGTGTTCAAATAAAATTTAAGTGACAGGATTGTGACAGTTTTACTACGGTAGTTAATATAATGCTGTGAAAACCTTTCGTAATGACGTAGGTTGATGTGGGGTAATGATCCTTCAATTAAATAATAGCGATGTGTCGTTGACGTTAAGCGTGACATGGAAATAATTATCACGTTATTATTGGATAGGAGAATGTATTATAAGTTTGGGTGTATTAAACTGCTCCTTACTTTTATATTATAGCTTGAAAAGGAACTTTTTTTTGTCATTATTTTTCAGTAGATTTGCGTAGCTTTCATTTATTTTTTTATGTAATGAGAATAGAAACCGAGTTAGCAGTGACGCTCATGGATTTCGTGCCAAATAGGACTGTAGGAGGGACGGTTGGTCGGTTAGTAGGCCCTACTAGCAAGAGTCTTAATATAAAGACTGTCAGTGTAAGTTAGTCCTGTTAGTAAATGTCCCAGTTAGTAATCGTCAGTATTTATAAAAGAAAATTGTTTAAACAATATTTGGTAAAAATAAAATTTAATTCGACGACTGAAGCCTAATTGATAGTAAAACATGCAAAGGATCCAGATACGATTCCTGGCTGAGGCAGACGTCTATATCAAGGATAATTAATGTTATCCTTGAAAAACAGAAACTTAGTGCGAGAATCGACATGGGCGTATCAAGCGTATAAAATTTAATTTAAATTCTATGAAAGCATATGGATGAGCCCTTATGAATTTATAAAGTAAATAATTATATTTTAATTACCTGTCTAGTCTCGCCTATTAATACATGCTTTTAGCTTTTATCTTCAGAAATATAAGCATCGATGTAACACGAAAGTTAAATTACGAGGACGCACTTTATTCTAAACTGCGGTTGTTTTACATCTGTTCCAAACAGAAATTCAAGCCAAAGAAAAATAAACATCAAACTTAAATTACTTACATTACTTTCAGTAATATTAACTTATGCCACTGGGCTTCTTTTTATTTTCAAATATAAAATATTCTGCAAGCAAAACTTTGGAACGGAATAAAAGTTATTTACGTACGCATTTCTTCCATGTCTCTCTGTTCGTCTGATTCATTCTGTAATTGGATTACTCTGGGAAGTAATATCGCGTTGTTTCGCACGACAAATTGTACTCTATCTTGATGAGACGTAGAAGAATTTTTATTTCGTTCCTGCAACGGTTTTGCAGAAAGCTTACCAATTTAAAACTCCGTAGATTGTATATCATAATTGGTCTATTAAACTGAAATTGTGGGGTTCGAATTTTTGTGTACATTTAAAAATAACTTTTTAGATTTTCACTTGGTAAAAGTTTGTTGCAAAAAATTTGAATTATCCTGGTTCAATTTTGTATTAAGTTTTCATGAGATCTCAACAATTTGACAGCTAAAAAATGTGAACAAAAAACTGAATATGTGGGGGCTTGGCAGTGTCCCGGCCAAGTCGAGTAAAATAATAAATATAATGTATATTTAGAAGGAATTTCAATGTCGGTTCCTTTTGATTCAATGTCTGATATCTCTCTTATTTGTTTAAATAAAGAAAGGTAAGGACTATTAAATAAAGCGTATTCCGAGCAACGTAAAAGATCGCTATAACTTACGTAGACAAAACAATGACGTAACCAGATAAAGTTTATTTTTGTAGGATAATTATTGTCTATCACTATTCTATTTACTATTCTTTGCCTGGAAATCGAAAGAGTTTGAGAGAAGCAACATTTACTTGAAGCGGAGATTACAGCGACAATTTGTAACATCATTGAAGAGATTTGATTGAAAATGCAGGCAAATTGTAAAAGCGCCTAGGTTAGTATTTAGCAAAGTGCGTTATTGAGCTGTAAAAGAGTTTACGACGGCACAACTCGGCAAAGCCAATTAGGAGCTGAAATTTATGACGGCCTCCGCACATAAATTGTAACATTTTAAATGAATTCTCCGAAGTCCAGTCCAAGTCGACTGTTACTTGCCAACTTCGAGATTTCGCTTAAATAAGGGATTTTGGAATGAGTAAGGTTATCGGCTCCGAAAAATAGAACTCATTGCATTAGTTTTTATCAAAATTGGCTGCTTGTGAGAATTAAAAAAATCAGGCATCTGTTTAATGAGTAATTTTTGCGAAGAAGTTTTAATTCGGAACGGATACACTGACTAAAAACTAATATAGATGGCAAACAAGATAACTATAAATCGTGGCAAAAGCCAAAAACTAATTGAGTTGCATAATTATAATGTAAATATACAACAAATAAAAGTTATTTGTCCAAATAGAAACAAAATAGACGACAAAACCTTAAACTAATAATAACTTAAAGTGGTGAGAAATTCGCGGCGGAGAAACCGTCGGAAGTTAGTACGTGAGGTGAAATAACGTGAATTTATTGACAAAATATCATTAATTTATAGAAACGTTCAAAAGTTTACAATGTCTGAGAACTTGTGCGATTTTAATTCAAAAGAACTGATTTTCAGGTAAAAGGTTTTACATTCATGGAGTAATGCGTGATCCTTATTGCTACAAACCTAAGTTTCAAATTACGTTGAACATTGCATAGTCGAGTAAAAGTTTTACAGAAAATTCAAATCAATTTGGATCAATTGTGTAGAGAAGAAATTTTACTATTGACAAATGTTCACATTCTTATTACTTAACATAGAATTATAAATAGTACTTACACTACATATTTCCTATAGGTACGTCTCACATACACAGAGAAAGTTGACGTAGTTTTCTGCTAGGTAAATAGCCAGTGATACCGAATGAGTCAGTCTATAGTCTATTGTTTGATATAATAATGAGTTATGGTTGAAATTCGACTATAGATAGGCCCTGTAGTATAACTTTAGGTACTTTATTTTGAGTATGAGGCGCTGTATAAGTTTTAATCGACTTCGTGCGAAATGAACCACCGCTATGCCTGTTGAGCTGCAAAATCATACCACCTGATGTATTGATATCGACTTCTAAACCTTCGAAATAGTCCATTAAACTATATTAAAGTAAGGAAGACAAGAGTTACGCGCGCTAGAGGTTAGGACTTAATTTCACGGCTTATAGGCGTCCTTTCGGATATTTGATGTTTATACCCCGATATTAAGAGAGACGGTCAACAAATTAAACGGGTACCTTGCGATACGACTTGGAGAAACAGTGTGGACATGGCTTTAGATAAGAGAAACATAAATAGTAAATAAATAACCCTAAGCACCCATAGCTGTATATTATAATTCAGTGTGTCCTAGGTGCATAGACAACAAAAATAGATAAAGAAGAGGTATTGAAATTTGTCATTTAAATTTCTACCTCGCTAGAAATCGAACCTAAGACCCATTGAACTACAATTCAACATGTTAACCAATAACCATAGTGCCATAGGGGTCGTCATTGAACACCGTTAAATTTAAAATCGCAGTAACTGACACTTCCATATTTTCAGGCACTTTTCTTTAATCGTACCTGGATATTTTGCTCCTTGCATAATAGTTCTTGTAATAAAAGTCAATTAATTTGGTATATCCTACCTTGTCATGTCTTATATTATTTAGATGAATCTTACAATACTGTAGCTCTAATAAGGTATGTATTGACGTCGCATCCATACAAAGAAAACAATAATGGCGAAACAAACTGTCAAGTTTAACACTACAACCAGTTATTGTCCGGAGACGTTCTACTCCGACGTTTCGTATTAATTTACACGGACGCCAGGAGGTAATATTAATACCGGCGCTGCCTATTATTCCCCCTTTATTTATTCCTCGACAGCTAATAGAGATGACTATCTTCAGGGAATTGTTTTGCTGATTGCTTATTAAGAAGCTGAAGATTATATCGTGTGAATTTCCTACTTCTTACACTATTATTTTATCGTTAGGTGCTAAATTGGCAGGCGAGATTAATACAATAAATATTAATAGAGGAAGCGATGGGTCGGATGAAATGGGAGCTACTCAATATATTGATTGATAATTTGGAGGTGGTGAGAACATGAGAAATTGTGTTTTTATTGTTTGGTTGGATTGAAAATAAACGCAGTAAATCACAAAATATTAAGAATAATATATTAAAGTGTTTCAAAGGATTAAACCTGTATTTCCACAAGTCTTGTACATGACAGCATCTACTAAAAATTTTAACCGACTTCAAAGAAAAGGAGAAGGTTCTCAATTAAACTATATTATATTTTTATTCTAGAAGCATCCATATTAGGTCTACAACCTAACTCTACCCATCACTAAAAATCGTAAAATAAAACCAACTTGGAAATTATAAAATACGTTTTTTAATAATTTGAGGTTTACTCGTAAGTAAGATGTATAATGCCAAACAAATTTATTTTTTACTTTTGGTTTTATTTTGAAATCGATTTTTTTTATTAAGAATATTTTTTTATGTATCCGTGAATCTTTCTGAAATACATACAATTAAGACGACGCAATTCTGTCTAAGTTATCTACCATGAACTTCAACTTCGGAGCCATAAGTGCTACGACGTAGCAGGTTACTACGTCGTAGCATGTCGCTACGAAAACCTAAACGATTTGAAATTAGCAAAAAAGCAAAAAATTACAATTAGAAACAGTTTTCAGACAGAGTGAATGCAATACAAAGTTGACAGGTTCTATGGTTGCCACATGAACAAAATGTATCCATCATAAAGAGCAGTCATCCAATGAATGGATAACGTACATCCTGTATAATGCCATAACCCCACCAAAGCCGTGTCTGTGTCACGAACAATACACGGTACTAACTTTGAAAGAACAAAACAAACCTGCCTGAAACTTCGAGCTCTATTCCTACATCGATAAGGTTGAGATTCAAATAAAGAAAATAGCAGAAACTCTTCTACAAACATTTATCTTTGTGACGCATCCGCGGAGTCAATTAAAACTGGCTAAAATAGAAAGGGTTAAAAAGTAAAAAATATTTGAGTGACTGTTGGCTTACAGGAAATAGATATTTTGGTAATCTGGTGTCCATTCGTTGGATGTTCATCATTTTAGCTGAAAGATATATCGTGTAATTGTTTCTCTTTCGGAGTACAATACATTTGATGTTGGTATGTATTATGGTAGGTGCCTATACTTATTTTTATATTGATAGATAGATACAATTACAATTAGTATCTAGTTTTCAATACTTAATGCATTTATATCAAATGTTATGATTATAATTTAGCTTTGTGCATTTCTTCTCAATTGAACTTTAAGAATGTTACAAGAATGTTACTAAAAGTACCATTTTGTACCAAAGGTATCACTCGATTAATTTCTATTGTTGGGTAAATATAAGTTAATATAAATATATTTGTAAGTATTACTCCTAAGCGGCTACTCGCATTTGATAAACAATTTTCCTCAGAGATACTGTCCGCAAATAATTAAAGAAGGTTTACTTATACCCAAAAACATTAACACGAGCTCCCTAGAAATTAAGCAATCGAATAAAGTACGGCTAATTCCCAGTACATTAATTAGTTTCATGAATTATAGCATTAATTAAGGAGTTTTCATAGAAATCTTTGTTCCAAGCGTTCATGTTAATGGAGAATTATACTATTCTTTGTACTCACAAAATTATCTTTTACTTATATTGTCTGACTTTGTGGATAATTAAAAAATATATACATCAAATCGTCAAACTAAATGTATAATAATGTGAAGTTTTAAACACTTGTAAATTCACGTTGGCAGACTACACACTCCTTAGATAATATGAAGGAGTTTCAAGTATGCAGATTCTCTCACGTACTTCTACATCATGTCGGCAAGCGGCAATTAGTTTGACACACATATAACATCGAATGTGGTGCGTGTAAAATACTTTACACTATATAGCAAAGATATAAAAAAACGCTAACACACTCATACCCCCGCAGTAGGATTCCCTGTGTCGCGGTTGGCATGGGCAACACAAATAACACATCACTAACACTTATAACCCGAGAACAAACATTTATCTGTCACATAAATATCTGCCCCGGCCGGGAATCGAACCCGGCACCCCTCGCTTTGCAGGGTCACTACCAAGTAGGCTACGGGGTCGTCATGATGACACATACTCGTAGATGACAGTATATTTATTTAACTTTGGTTTATAAATGTCGAGAGTTCCAGTACTGAAAACATAAATTAATACTTTGATTTTGCCAGAACATGAATGACACCATTTAAAAATCATATCGTCATCACGTGTAAATTTCGTAATTTGTAACCATGATTGTACTGCAATTAAGTTTTCGCGTTACATTCAAAAGCTTCATAATGCGTTGCAATCATGCCATTTTTAAGGTACGCCCATTTGCCAAAACCGGAGTCCATTAGCGTGATTTATTCAATTATTCAAGAGCAAATGAATTACATAGCTTGTTGTATTGAGAGGGAAATGTGAAAAAGTAGATTTTGTACAGTGGCGACCTGGTTTAATGTTACGGGTTTTTTATTAAACCTGTGGACTGCACAAGATATTATTAAAATGGATTTAAAGTTGTAATAGTTAACCATTACTGGTTTTGTTAATACTTATCTGCAACTTATCAAGTAAAGTAACCAATGTAACTTATATAATTTGTTACGAGAAAATTTAGGTACATTATTCACAAGGGTACTTAACGATAGTGATAAGGTCATATAAATAATCATTAATTTATTAACAAAACGACTGTGAAATAATACTTTTCTCATAAAAGGGGTGACATGTTTAAAAACTATTGTAATCTACTTATTTTATGCTCATAACAAAAACAAATTCAGTGAGATCTGTTATGGTATAATAATAAATATTCCAACAAGTGACGATTGTGCAAAAGAAATAAACATAAAAAATATATAATAAACGTGTCAAAAATTTCTCTCCTCTCTCTCTCCTTATTGCGGCTGGGTGAGAGTAATGTACATATATACAACTTTCATAAATTTAATTTATAAACATGTCAAATTATAGTATAAAGTGAAGTGATTGAAAACACTCGTACTTCCAAGAAACTTTCTTATTAAAGTCTGAGAGTGTAATTAAAAATAGCTCAAAAGACAACACAAATTCAAGTAACACAAACATTAAACAAGAAAGCTTTCCAACACTACTAACAAGCTCGAAGAAGACGAGACTTAGCACCCATTTCCAGTATTTACTATTTAAAGTTACTGGCTCTGTGTTTGGCAATAAAATGGTTTCCAAGTATTTTATATATAAAAATACTAGACTACGCACGCGGCTTCACCCGTAAAAGAGTAGTTTAGAAAATATTGGATGTATCCCAAGAGAACCTATAATCGGGATAAAATCCTATGTCCTATTCCTGGATGCAAACTATCTGTGTGTCAAGTTTCAGCTAAATCCGTTCAATGGTTAGAGCGTGAAGGACTTACAAACATCCAAAATGTCCATATATCTTTACAAACTTTCACATTTATAATATTAGAGGAAAATAGTATAAGTAGGACACAAAGATTTTTCATTGATATATTGCAAAAGATTTCGCACGAAATATTTTGAAATTTGAAAACTGACTGATAGACACGCTACATAGAAGCATAGAAATTGGTACAGAGATGAGCCCAAAAATTTTTCGAAATTCATCTGTCAATTTATTTAGTATATTATTTACCCCCCCAATTCCAAACAGGTTTTTGTTGTTTCTGATTACTTGTTTAAATCAGTATTCAAATATAAAAGTATTTTTAAAACATTTTTCTATAGAGACTAAGACAGAGGCAAACCAAGGGAGGATACTTAGTATAAACTAGTCTAGTTTATAGTCATGTAACTTCCGCTTGAAATGTAATACAGCAGCTATTTTAAGTACAAAGGAAGTCTTTGTTTGAATAAACAAACAACTGTTACCCTTTAATGTAACAGTTAAAAGGAGAAAAATAAACATTTACTCCGAAAAATATTAGAAATATTTAGAAAGATCAATCAAAGAATATTTCGGTTAAACAAAATTATATTCAAAAAGAATATCCTACTAATAGTAACATTATTATTATTATAAATGTAAAGTTTGTAAAGATGTTTGGGTATTTGGATATTTGGATGTTTGTGGGTCCTTAACGCTCTAACCGTTGAACGGATTAAGCTAAAACTTGGCACACAGATAGTCTGCATAGGAATAGGACAAAGAATAGATTTTATCCCGATTATAGGTTCCCTTGGGATAAATCCAATATTTTTTAAACTACTCTTCTGCGGGCGAATCCGTGGGCGACGTCTAGTTTTTAATAAAACAAGAAATATTGCTTGAATTTAATACCTTTACGGGTGGTTCCAAAAATTGCAATATACCCGTAATTTAATAAAGGCATTATTAACATACTTACGAGAATAACTTAATAAAGGTACGTACTAAATAACTTTGGCAAAGGCGTGGTTTAATTAAACCTTTGCGCAATAGATATGTTTTAATTTGCTGTCTGTACCGTGTGCGGAAAGTTGATGCGCGTAGGTGGGCCGTGTAATTATAATTTGCATGTTTATGTTATAAGTTAAGTTGTAATATGTTACGTTACCTACTTTATCAGATTTGATTTAAGAATATTATAATAACTTAAAAAAAATAAGTCAAAACTTCTTTAGCTATCCTAATTTGAAAGTTGATGAAACGAAACAGCGATAGTAAAAAGAGACGGATAAATTAAGCGGGAGAAAATGAGATAGGAAGCGTTTGTACTTGGCTACTAGATGGCAGCAGGCGAGTTTCTTACTAGCGACATCTATTACCATGTTAGTAGCACTTTTTGCTTAGTGTTGAAAACTGTTTTGGGTACAGTGATTTATTAGCAAAAACCTTAAATGGAATGGAGTGAGTAAATTGTTTCAAAGTGTGATAGTAATAAGTTTTAAAAATGGTGATAACTTGAAGACAACATTTTTGAAGGTTTCACTTCCACACGTGTAAATTGAACACATTTTTATTTAAAGTATCTAGTCTCTCGTGAGAAGTAACATTAGGGACAGTTTTAAGACGATTTTTTGTACAATACAGCACATTAGTAAGGGTTGTAGATACAATTCTACGAGCTACATAAGTCTAGTCAAGTGCTTGTAGTCGAGCATATTGATGACAATCTACCATTAACGTCGTCGTGACGTCATATCGTCAATGTGCGTTACGTTGAGATGTAACTAACATATTAATAGACGTTATGGGATATAACGTTATGCATATGCAATGCTCATTGTGCTAGCTTTGGCTACGGGTGCTTTGTGACGGCTCTATTGTACAATTACGTCGATTCAGCTTTCGTCTAGGGAGTTATGAGCGATAGATTGGTCACTTTTGTTCCTTTGTCAATTTGTCACGAAGTGTGTGACGTATTGAAGCGACATCTATAATTATATTAATACCTGAATGGTTACACATTGTAGCTTGTTTTATAAATAATTCAAGCAGGTTTAAATTTGTGATTCGTCATAGTAAAAGTATACATGAACAAAAATTGCATAAAGATACTTTTTATGCATAATGTGTGTTGATAACTACATTTATATAATTTTGGAAATAAAACAAAATGCTTACTACTATACTAAATTTGGCACAAACACACTTTGCTGATAGAAATTTAAAGATGACATTGACAACTCTCAGCCAAGGATATTGACAGAATCGATAGTCAACAGTTTGACATAATATTATGATTAAAAAAAATCAAATTCGGGCTTGCCATTAACCAGGCACTGAGAAATAACCACAGAATGTAATGCTTGCGTATAATTCTTATTTGAAAATAAAATCCCGAGATTCCCATCTAGCTCACAATGTGGAAACCTTTGTTTAAAGAAAAGATTCTTTTTAAAAGAGACCCTTTCATGCTGATGAAATCTTATCTTTAATAAAACTGTATTTGCGTTTTTTAAAATTATTTACCTTTCGTTAAAATAAAGAAAATAGAACTCGTGGTTTTCAATTCTTCTAAGATAAAAAAAGATTTAATGCTAGTGAAACACATAGTTTAGAGTTTAAAGAAAGCTATAAGCTATATAAAAATCTTTTTACATACCATCTCATTGATAGTTAATTATCTATTTCGTGTTATAAAACCATTACATTATACTGTTAATTTTTACTTTGTTAAGTTAAATTTTAACAATAATGCCACCCAGAATTATGTGGTAATTTACTTTAACTCACTTATTCTTTGCCCTTTTTAAGAAAATCGTTCATACAAATAGTAGATACAATATATTTTATCTATAAGTAAAAATATACATATTTACTTATGGGGTTGCTTTTACTATGTCTAAAATTTTTATTTTCTAGACTAGCTTACTTATCTGTGACACATGTTTAGTAAGTCATTAGCGATTGTCGATACTTCAAATGTATGTTATTGGTTAGACTTATACGAAATTACCCTACTTCATAACCCCAATTAATTTGTAAAATATCTTTAATGTACAGACAACCACGTTTCTGTCTTAAAATGGAGACAAGTACATAAAAAAAATATACGAAAATCACTAACAACCTAAATTCTCTCTAATGCAATATTTTCAATAAAGCGACTAAGAGGACCGAGCTTTTCTCGACAATGTTAAAATATTAATAAAAGAAAAGATCCAATTTACATGAACGCCAGATGTAATAAAGGAGGTTTTACTGGAGTTCCAAAATAAATACTTAATTTAAGGTACACAGTATGTAGAATTTAAGCTGTATAAAGCGGCACACAAGCTGTTCGAGGCTGTGAGCAATGGCCGAGACATTATTATGATTTATCGCGCGCCGGCCTGCGCTGCCTCCGAATTTATAATTCTGCTACGAATGTGTGTCTATTTGTATTCACTTTGAACATTCATGGAATTTGTAAATAAAATACCGATGCGATCTGTGATGTTATTGTTTGTTTTGCCATTATTTGAGCGTATTTGGCTGGCTTGGAATACTGAATCCTAACCCATGTTAGCTGATCAATGATATAGGAGGCGATAGATGTGAGACTTGGTTGGTAATCGCGTGACGATTAGTTTAAACTTAGTTGTTTATTATTAGAGTTGTAATAGCAAATTAGTCAGCAGTGCAACCATCGCCTGCCGCCCAATGGACATCTGGGACAAACATGGAATAGAACTGTAAATAGGGACAGTTAGCTGGTTAGTAGATTCTATCATGTATTTATTCATCTCAATAAGTTAGTCTTATGTGTACCCCACTCGAAGTTGGTGAAAAGATACGTTTTTACTCCAACCAAAAAATTTACTTGCTCATTTCACGAATAAAAGTTTTATTTGCCATGAAAATGTACGGAATTCTAACAATAATAATACTGAAACAAAATAATTGTCATAATCTGTTACTAGGTAGCAATTAAAAAAATAAAAAATGTACTCAAATTACATGATAGGGGTGTCTGAAGTACGTGTTATACAATCACATGGTGTGTAGCCACTTACACTGTGCATTCGTCGCTCTGAAGTGGAGAGTTTTCGTCAGCTTACAATTTCACTGACATTACAGTATGAGGTATTTTAGACCTCTCGTATCCATGCTAAAAAAATGTAACGATATAAATCCTCCTTCTTCCTGTTTATCCTTAAATTTCTTAGTGGCTTCTTTTAATATATTCAACAGAATCACCCGTTCAAATTCAAGTGCTTCTATTATATTACAATCGTTTCTTTTCGACGTAAATACATCTTTAAATCTGCTACCTACCACACGAGGGCAATCCTAAAAACCTAATGATAACAAAATCGGGGGATAACTTTAGCGCTGTAGTTTCAAATCTATCGTCTTCATCTAAAACTAAATTATACCTACTACTAGATAGCTAAAGGATCACTGAATTAATTACAGTAAGCAAGAACAGCGAAAAAACACGTATGTTGGAGGGGCAAGCGCTGCCATTTTAAGGTTATTTTAAGAAGTAAATTCATGAATAAAAATATTTATTACAGCTATACCCAATTTTTTATTATTATTACAGTATCGTACGCATACACTCAAATACTTCTTCTAAATAACACAACAATCACACGTACCGTTTTTGTTTTAAACATGTTTTAAACTTAGTTTTTTCTGCTAAATACTGGTACGCAGTTCATAAGTCATGACCTTACACAAACGATTCCTAAGCCAACATCCTAGATACGTCAATGTACTGAATCTATGGAGCAAACAACGTCGAACTAGGTTGGATACCGTGCTTAGAACAGTTCCGAAATAAATTATGAGTCTCGGAAACCATTGTATTTTCATAGCTGAGTTTTGGTGTTCGGGATATAGTAGGTTGAATTTAAACGATGGTTTACGGAACTGGTATTTCCGGATATTAACGATTTTACCCGAGGCACATATTCTATCCACAATCCACACTATTAAAATCTAAGCAGGAGCTTAACAGCCTATTGACTTGTGTGAATGTATTGGTATTTATTAATTAGCGCGTAATGGGTTTTATCGCGATTTAGGTGAGATAGTTGCAATAAATTATTGAAAGTCAAAAAAGTCCAGAGCGAGAAAGACTAACTAAATTAAGGGTTGTGTACCATAGCGCGATTTTTTAAAGAAAATAAATAAACAGGCTGTCGAATAGATAACAATATAATTTTCTGAAGGTTCCATGTTTTCATTTTGGGGCAACAAACTTTAGGAATAATGTAACATAGAAATATTATAGGGTATCTTAGATTAAGTATGTATTGAAAATGAGTTTTCCCTATGCCCATTGACTTTTGAAGTATCGTTATAGAGCCTCAGTTAATCAAACACAACTTTCAAGAAGACATAGCTAGTAATTAGGTACAATATAAATCCTTGAACAAAAGATCTGTTACTTACAAATCTAGGACTTCAACTAGACATCTTAATAAATGCTTCAAACAAAGGGAATACTTACAATCTTCTGATATAATTCCTGCGAGAGGTCTCAATTGACGTCGCAAAGTGTCCTTACATTTATTATTAATAATCACTTTATTTTATGGATTCGAGTAGATAAAAGGTATCAAGAGATCTATATAATGGATTCGAGTGATATTAGCAAATAAACCATACTTACAATAAAATGGTAAAGTAGGTAAGTTGGGCAGGTACGCATAAACATTTTACAGCACAGTTGATTTTAAAAATTAAATCTTATTATAGATTATGTATCATATATCAATCCGTTTTTCTTATTTTCTCCCAGTTCGAATACTACGTAATTTTAAAATTAAAATTTGCTGTTACGACTCTTACTTAAAGTATTTCTCTACCTGTTTTCATAGGATAACTAACAAGTAAATATTGCTTACACTAACTGACGGAGACATTCAGTCAAATGGTTCACTTATAATTCACCTGAATATAAATAATAGATACCTACCTATGCGATGTGTTATTTGTGATGTCCATGCCACCCGGCGACACAGGGAATCCTACTGCGGGGGTATGAGTGTGTTACTACCTATATTCCTTGGTAAGATTTTGTAAACTGAAATAAATACAGCGCCTGAAAAAAAAAAGCATTCGTTTCGTGCAGGCACTAAGACTTAGCTTTCCCGAAGCGAATTCCAGTTACTAATCTAACATAGAAACAGGCTAAGTAGGGCTAGAATTGATAAGATAATTATTGCGTAACAATTCACGAGACGTCGCGTGTCGGCTCTGATTAAATTCTGCTGGAGTAGTCCACATTACAAACTAAGGAATCCTTACACAAACGTAACATGTTCTTTGTGTAAAACAGTGTATTTACATTCCTGTACATTCCCGCTCATGTTACAGAAAGAATATATTGGAATGTAAAGTTTCATTGCGCATTAGTTGAAAGGACGGTTGGAAGCCTTATAGTGAAAACGTTGCTATTGCTGGTTGGTTATTGAGTTGCCTAAAATTGAGGTAATAGTCTGCATATTTTATTAGAAAACGCGACAAACAAACAGAAAGGTAACAAGATAATAAGTGGTTATCGTCTCCCTAGAACATTAGCAACATAAATATGTACCTACCTATTCATAGCCATTACAGTAGATTTAGTAATCAAGAAAAAATAAGTTATACGTCATGCCATAACAGCTTCTCAAACTAGTTATTAAATTTGAAAAACTTTACCTCATACTCTTCCCACAGCCAGGTTAATTAAACTTAGTTAAGCCGTTAATTTATAGACAAAAGGGAGGCATGTTTGGGCTTTAAAAGTTATTGGTTAACTCCACAACCCAAAAAAGGGTATCTTTTAATTAAAGCAATTTTTATTAATAAAAAACTTAACTAACTTCAACCAACCGTAGAAACTGTAAAAAAATGATGCAGTATTCTTTAATAAAGACGACTTTTTTGTCGGAGAATGATGAGGAATTTATTTAAAGTAGGACTAAGTAACTGAAAAGTACTAACCAACTTTCAAACTCAAACCGAAGAATTAAAATTACTTTGCTTTATAAAACACAAGCCGAAAAGAAAAGCTCTTCTGCTACTGAAGTGTAATTATTTTCAGTTAAGAATTATTGTTATCTGTTTCAATAGCCTACGGGAATATAGAAAGGAGTCTGGAATAGGGATTTAAAAGAACAATCTAAGATAATATTTATTTCAAAGTTTCAAACTGTACAGGCAATGAGGGATAATTTGATCTTAGATTTATTGCACTAACAAATTCGTTTTTTTTTGTTTTATTCCACTTTATTACACTGTTTTTAACATAAAGACACGTCACTGTCAATAAGAAAGGAGACTGATAATGAATGAGTCTATTTCTATTATTTACATACTTAAATGAGTTGTTGTCTATTTTTTCGCAGAATGGGTTCTCTAGCTAAAATAAATTTTATCTAACTTACCAACAAATCTATGCCGTAGTAAACTAATTGCTAAACACCCTCCGATATAGAAGTTAAGATCTTATGGAGCGATCCAAGCTTATAAGTTCCAATACTATTCCACAAGGAAATTTCGCGACGGTTCGTAAACTTAAATCGTTTCACCAAAGCCGTTTAAAGGTTCAATTAGTCGTATATAGATGGGGATAGTTTGACCATAGAATATGAACTGCAGAAGTCTTAGTACATGCTTAGCCAACTTTTATTAATCTATCAGCACAGATCCAAAAAAAAATAGACAGCGATTGTATACAATTGCGACTAAATAAATGACGCACAAAAATCTGTCACGCACTCAACCTATACTACGAAACGGTGGGCTTCATATGATCGAACTGCTACATAATAATGTTCGTCACTTATCTCCTCGATAGCTCCGTCTATTCTTTTTTATGGGTCTGTGTCTCTCAATCTATTTTTCCTGACTAACTGCGCAAGGTGGATACTGTTTATAGAGCGTATGTATGTATGTATGTATGTCCATTTTGTTGCTTTAAGATTTTCAAAGCACGAGGTGTCATTGGATTTGTCTCTATTGAGAGAGACCCCAAATTTTCGCAGTCACTTTTTGGGTTTCTATTAATGATTACTTATTAGAGTTGTACAACTATATAGTCACTGCAAAATCTGTTAAGTATCAAGTACGAAATACAAGTCGAACCGCGCCGATCCCGATCCCGATCCCGCTCCCGGGACCTCTCGCACTTCTTTAATTTTAATTAGCAAAACATTAAACATCAAATCCTATATTTCATGACTATCATGTACTGACTTTTTATTACTCTAATGAACGTCAAATATTTTGTTTATACCACCATTCATGAAAGGTCAGTTTAAAATGTAAGCAGTCTCTCTGTACAATATTCTTTGTAAGCAATCTCAGCCAATACTAAGCGTTAAAGTCTGGTCGGTCGTCATTGATGCCTAGCGTCCACGAGCAACTTTTTCCCAAACAATCGTGCATCGATGTGTTCCCATTGGAAAACCTACTTTCTCTTTGTACTTTAAGGTTGCATTTTCATAAACTCAGATAAAATAGCATTGCAGATAGAATGTCTAGTGCATGAGATTAAATAGATACCTAGACAAAGCTTGAATGCAGTAAAACAAGTCACTCTTTAATCTAACGAAATATGTTTAAATTATAAATATATCGTCCTTCACTTTAGTTTTATGCTTAAGTGTACGCACTCTAATCATTACTGCTCATTTATTATAGACGTTATATAAATTAAATGCTTGGGAGGTTTATCTATTGAGTTTACCGAAGCGAAGCGAAGCCGGGCCTTTTAATATCCATGCAACAATACGTTAATACAACTTAGGTCCCTTTATAAGAATAATACTCGCACGCATAATATTGATTTGGCATAATTATCGTTTTCATAAACAAACGAGTATATTATAGACAATATAATATAATTTTGACGTATCAATTGTGGTTGAATTTCAACCAGGGATACTGTAGATGTGAAACGCTATTACCTATTATGATATTAACTTCAGAGCGAAACCACTAAAGCCTTATTTGAATAATATTATTATATTTACTGCACCAATCTCACTAGAAATTACGTGATTATCGTAACATTTACGTGCCCCAAAATACATGTACCATGTAGTACTACTTTAGAATAATATCTCAGAAATAACACAACATATCCACCTATAGGCGGCTACAGGATTATTTACGCGTTAATAAGTAAAAGCATCAAGATGGTATTAAACTGTTATTGAAACGCAAGTAGGTACTTGTTAAAAATAACTAAATTAATATTTTCAAAAACCTCTAATTGCTTACTTTGATAATAATATTAAAAGTAAAAACAAAAAAACTCAACACATTCTATCGTCTAACGAAGTTAAGAACACTCCCGATACAGTCATCTATATTCTCTTTCAGTGTACTTTTTTATTTTGAGACCCCACTAGAGCATATTTGCACACATTCGTTTATGCTTCCACAATTTCACCTAGGTACAACTTTTAAACGGCTTAACCGATTTTTATCAAACATATCCAAGAACACTCGCACATTAGTCACCTTTAATACAAAAAAAATAAATTGAAACTGCTACATTCGTTTGGGAGCTATGATGCCACAGACAGATAGACAGACACCCAGTCAGACACATTTTTTACGTCGGGGATTAAAGATGTAAATGTAGGATTTTTTGAATCTACTACATAGAGGAGGATGTAATGTGATTTTCTCTTTGCTCCAATTTACATTTTCAGGCTAAAGTAGAACGTTTAAACCGTATTAGGGACAGTCTAAGAAAGTCCATTTTTAACTCGCTAAAGTACAATGACTCTGTTTGAGCAGTCATTTCACCCAGTAAATTGGCAATATCTCTTTATATTAATAAGGAATGGTACTTTCGTTGCATTGATAAGAATTAAGCAGATACTTTTCTATAGTTGAAATTAAGAAAAAAATTAGATCGCTTCTAAACGGATTGCACCTAATTCCCCAAATTTATAAAACTTGTAAAGCGGAAAAATAATCAAGATTCGTAATTGTCATCTTATTTTCTCATCGAAATATCGCAATAAATTCTCGTAACAATTTTCATGGACACGAAGTGAGGGTAAAGAACTAGTTGGGGTAGAATTTAATAAGGAATCCATTCCACGGTCGAATGGTTGCTTAGATTTCTCATCAAAGTTTACAAAATACCGCAGCGGTTTACAAAATTATGTATATCCAACCCTTAGTAATACGAACTACCGAGGCGTAACTTGCTTGTTGTCCTGTTTAATAAACCAATTACGACAATATGTTATTTGTATTATAAATTTTTGTCATTCGTTAAGTGAGCTATTGGTTCCTAAGACGAAATAAATGATTTGAATTTGTTATTGGCTGTTATGTTATGGTGACAACCCCGTAGCCTATCTAGGCTATCAAGTGATAGTGACCCTGCCTGCCAAGCGAGAGGTCCTGGGTTCGATTCCCGGCCGGAGCAGATATCTATGTGACAGATAAATGTTTGTTCTGAGGTCATGGGTGTTAGTGATGTGTTATTAGTGTTGTCCATGCCACCCGCGACACAAGGAGTCCTACTGTGGGGGTATGTATGAGTGTGTTAGCGTTTTTATTATTATTGTAATGTTATTCATCAGCTTGTATAATGAATGTGTACCTATTATTTTACACATTTTTGTGTATGTTATGATGTTCATTGTAATCACAAAATTATGTATATTCGTTTCATTTAAGCATATTAGTGTTGTACCTAAATAATTATGTAAATTAGGTAAATGACAAATTAAAAAATATTAATTTAAAATTTCATTCATTTTATTTATCCTTTTGTATCCAATACACTTATTCATAAAAGTAATTTGTTTTGAGAGCTAACAAAACGGAATCTTCGCGTGTCTATTTTTGTCTAAGAAAATCCTTTACCAAGATTAATTATGCAAAATGAAGATCAAAATACTGTAGCTATTTACATACCTTCGTT
>LGAG01000618.1:51355-81622 GCA_001278395.1 Lerema accius | reverse complement strand
ATGGATAGATAGGATATTGGAACAACGAAAGTTTATAGTATTCCATAGATATTGATGACTTTGGTTCACACATATCACGTAGGGAAATTGCATTTAAAAAAAGCATAATTTAATAAATACATTCTGATATGAAAAAATACATTCCAAAATGTGAAAAAAAAAGAAAAAAAAAGTGTTTTATCTAATTGTAATCGTGTATAACAGTCTATACGGCACACAGACAGCACGGCGCCGGCTATCTAGTTATATATAATTATTGAGAAATTTAAAAACGATGAGGTTGTGCGAGTGGGATGGACTATGTGTGCGAGGGAGACGGCGTGAATGTTCTTTTGATTATCTGTGTGTAGTTAATTTTTCTGTCTAATAGGGGGGAGGGGGGAATGTAAAAAGTATTTTCTGTATTTTATTGTCGAGTACAATACACTTTAGAACGACAACATATGAATAAACTTTGTGGTCCGCTGTCCGAAATAGTTTGAGAACCACTGTCTATAATACTCTGTAATGGCGGCAGCTTTAAACATTTTTAATCTGTTGGTTTAAAACTAATATATATGGTTAAAAAAAGTACAAAAGTCGTGAATATTTATTAACTCTATAAAAATATAATTGTTGTAATATGATGGCCATTTTGTAATGCTTTTTACATTTTTCCCTCGTGTTATTTTCAATGATACAATCACAGTGTAGGTTTCAGACTACAGTGGGCCGTGAGACCCATTGCCCTAGGATGTTACAGTACTTTGTTGTACTTTAACTTTTATAAAAAAAATAAAAACATACTACTTCTGGCGTAGTCGACTAAAAAAAAATCACGAAAAAAATATTTAATTAATGTTTTGTATATTGTAAGTACCTGTATATGTTATTCGATTACGTAATGCATTGATTTAGGGACCGTCATATGTGTATATATGCCTCTCTCTCAAACACTTGAACGAAACTAGTGTTCGAAAGAGACGCATATATTGACTAACATTCTTCTTCCAATCTTGATGGGATTGAGTATTACTTTATTTGGGAACTAGTACTCTATGACCAGGGTGTTAAGGTTCATTGTAGTCTGACGACACTGACAGTAGCCTAGTGCGCGAGCGAGACGGGTATACTCGAATCTCAGGGGGGACAGTGATAGCTATATATATCGTAGTGCCGTGCGCGGCGCCAGTTTTAATTATACTATATTTGGACTTGGACTTTAGATTTAGAATTTGGGAGATGAGATCTATCTTGAGATTGTGTTACTCATTTGGACCCCGCATTATGTGAGTACTATCTTAAATGAAACTTATAACAGGATGCATGGAAGTATGAACCTTATGTTGTGTACTTTAAGGTTGAATTTTCCAATGTACGACAAATAACGTAAATTTTGAGTAAATGTTGATTTAAACTTTAATGACCCTAAAATAAAGGTGAAATTGGAATGCTTTCCTACTTGAATTTATTACTTTTCTTATGTTGACAGAAACACAGTTAAAAGTAATAAATGTTGCAGTAATGCGGGGTGTAGTGAGGAACACAATATTTGTGAGTGTGTTAGAACCGACACGAGTGTCGTGTGAGAGTAAGTGAGTGTAACTTGTTCTGATGTCTATATAAAATCCCATTGTTCTTAAGCTTCAAAGTACGGACAGATTAGCGTGTACGTTCTACGGACGTAGGTACTGTACGTAGATGAGTTTTCACGGTGTAGTTTCATTGTCGGACTACATAACTACATTAGTTACTAATCGTTTAGAGAAAAACAAAAGACGATTGCTAAAGAGGGGAAATTTTAAAATTATTATAGCTTGTCTCTCAATGGATATGAATGCATATACAATGATGTCCCATTATGTTCAAAACCTTCAAGCTGTTTGGGCTAGAGAGCGTTATAAAGAACTATACATACATACATAGGCTCGAAAAATGTTACTTCTAATTGTATTTGTAGTTCGATAATGAAACTTGATACTAGCTGTTGTGACGTCACTGTCATATTACTGCTACGTAACATATCTATCCGTTACTGCCGATAACAAGAACTGTAGCAGCTGTAATGTCGAGATTATATCGTTTGTCCAAGATGAGTAAATATGTATTAATAAACGTCGTTATCCGCAAGAGCGGATAGATAAGTTATTCGATGAGTTCTTTGCGACTTGCGTTTCAATAGTTGATACGGAGTATCCATGTGTAATTAGCAACGATATTATTATTAAAGCTAGTGCCATACAGACAGCGACGAAAAAGCATAGTTAAAATTTTGTAATGTATAACATAGTTTGAATCTAGTCATACAGAAACTTCGCTTTTTTTGTACATGAACAGGTCCAAGTGATCTTACACATTACAAAACAATTCACCAATTTACAATTCAATTCGCTGTCTGTTTGACACGGGCTTTAGAACTAAAAATTTACAAAAGCAATTTGTTTTAACCACATGCGAAAGAGATACAGATATATTTCTGTCTCGCTTGCACAGCATTGTAATAACAGATGATTGTTTTTTATGAATTTCGTATCTAAAATATTAAATGATAGTCATTATTATTATTAAAGTGTAAGCGAGACAGAAATACGGAAGTTATTAATAATTGTTATTGTTTTCGCTCGAGACGTTTTTGCTGATTTTCAGTTGAGACTGTTGCTGAATGATGAAATTAATTTATCTGTATAGGACTTTCATTAATACCCATATTCAATATTCTAGTCTAAAGGAATCTCTCAATATAGATCTATCTAAGATTGGTGATATGAAAAGTTCATCCTATAAAAAATATTTAATTTATTTTTCATATCATCGCCACTGATTCCTACTAGGACTATTTCATCTCTATATTATATCTATATACATTGTCTAGCCGTCTACATACGAGCTTCAAATTTTAATTGAAATTAAAAATTATTTCTTTATATAGCTAGCAATCGTGAGTTATTATGAATTAATTACCAACTACGACTAGTGTTTGAATTAACAAATGAATGTCGACGCATATTATATCGGCCGGGGCATATATGGCGGTTAATGAAAGTCTTATATGTTACGGATATATGTAAAATGCATTTTGTATCGCTATATTTTATTGTGAACCTTTTTGATTCCTTTTATAAATCAATCATGTTTTATTTTGCGGTATATATTGTGGAACCCACCCACACATACACACATGCACACAGATATACATACATACATATACGGCTTGCTCGCAGTTTACCGGTAGATACTAAACATAAAAATTAAATGAATTTCAATATTTTGTTGATTCGGTTGTTTAAAATAATGTTACGCGTGGAATATAATCTGTATTGTAATATTTCCACTCAGTTATAAAACGTATTTAAATTGGTCGAGTTATGTTAATAACTATAATGGTCTTATACCATACTTGGTCCTTTTTATTCACTACAAAGTTTGTGCTTAATTTGGGCTCGTTAAGGAGTTAAATTGCAAATGACACATACAATACTTCACACCAAAAAATATATATACTTAGTCTTCAGAATAAAGGAGTGATTTAATTTATTTTTCTATTTTATGACGACGTTATCATGTGTTATTAACGTTATTTTTTTCAACCACGCTTTGTTGTTCCGAAGATTGAGTCTATTATATTTTTTGGTCTGTGGTAGATACACAAAGGTAATAGTTATATATACTTTCATATTATTTTCTCTGACGTCATCAATGGTATCGTATTACGACAGACAGTTCTCTTAAACTAGTCTTTTGGTAAATATCTAACCCTGGATAGACTGCCTGCTTCAACCAGCTTGAAGCCACTGTGAATCTACTGCTTCAAGATGCTTGTGTACGGCGGTCAGCTAAATCTCTGTCGTAGTTCAATATGATTGTTGCCAGATTGTTCTTTATTTCATCGATTGATAAAATACAATGCTACAAAAATATTTCAGTGCTTAGAACCTGAGATTAATTTAGTCATTGGTCGATATTAAATCGAGTCTTAGTTAAGCACGAGCTTTACTTTTCTGATAATTAAATAATATTGACGATTAGTACTGATTCTATAACTGAGTGGAAATTATTGTTTGATGACGTCATTTGCGATTAAAATAATGGGTTATGTGGAAACCTAGCAACCGTTAGATGAGAAATAACATTTCGGATGCTTTTGTGTTAGTTGTGTCTGTTTTTTTTTTAAAGAGGAGTCGATCACTTTGCCAATAAAGCTCTTGTCAAACAGAAAGTGAGTTGAAAGCGTGGCAAAGCGTTTTTACTTTGTAATGTAAGGCATCGTTTGAATTCAGTCATAAAGGATAATGGTTTGTTTTCGGTTTTCTATATTATTATGCCTAGTTTGAAGCGATCCTTTATCCTACTTCCTACTAATATTATAAATGTGAAATTTTGTAAAAATGTTTTGATATTTGTATGTTTGTCCCTCCTTCACGCTCTAACAGTTGAACAGATTAAGCTGAAACTTATCACATAGATAGTTTGCATCCAGGAATAGGACATAGGATAGATTGTATCCTGATTATAGGTTCCCTTAGTATGAATCCAATATTTTTTTTACTACTCTTCTGCAGGCGAAGCCGCGGGCGATGTCTAGTTATAAAATAAAATCACTTCGCTACGCTTTCGACTCGCTGTTTGACACGGAATTAAGCCGATAAATAGTCACACTATAGCGGGTACTACTGATACGTATTAAAAAAACAATATGGATTGCTTTGTTATATATTTTTTTATTATTTCAATGGTATACATGAAATCATTAGTAATGAACATCCCATACGGTATAGGGACCATAGATAATAATTTGTAGTTGTGTTCAAAACCCTCATCGAAATGTGTAATCGTTCGTTTATGTCTGATTATATTATCTGTGGATCGAAGCTCAATGTATGCTGTGGCGTGACGGACTACGTAGCATTGCATAAATTCAGTTGCATTTTCAAACTGAAACTAATTAAAATTATTTATCTTGTGTACATGAATCATAATTATAACATAAGAATTTTGTTTTGATGTATCCTGTGATTCTATATTGGCGATAAGATATATAATTTTTATATGTTTAGTTCGTGAATGATTTGTAGTAGTGTTTGATTTTGTCTTATTTACCTTCTATGCTTTTCCCTATTGACATACTCTCTTAATTGATCGTATGTTGCATTGAGTGTAACTTATTAAAAATCATATTTTTGCAATGCTCCGTGTTGCGTCGCGCCTGTATTATGCCATTATATTTGTGTTATGTATTGTACCGATTCTCCAAAACTGATATTTTAGTACAGAAATATCGTCCGGGGATATATTATGGTGTATCGGATACGCACATTGCCATATTCCGTGCTGTCATACAGAATATATTGAATCTCATGTGAATTAGCGCAGGTCCGTTTACATATTTCACTCCCTACTGTCTATGAATATGTTGCAGTTGTCTATAAACGTACCCACGATAAGTATTTAGTATAACAAATAGTCAAGATTATGAATCTGATATGTAAACGGGTCGAGTCAAACGATTAAAGACATTGTGTTGTTTACGTTAAGGTCCAAAATCATGTGGACCGTTTGGAGCTTATGTAACTATTAAGAGTAAGTGGGGTTTTGCTCAAAACTTGTCGACTTGCAGTCTTCGTGCAATATATAGCATAATTATTATTTTGTTTCCAATAAATTTGATAAAATTCAGCGTTTTGTTATTTCTATACTACCCTTTTTTAGTGGCTTGAAAAATAAAATGTGGTTATAAAACACTCAACCTGATAACAGTATTTATGTCGCCGTTATAGATCTATTATCTAAAAACGTGCAAGCCAAATTCGTTTCGCCACCAACGAGGCTATTAGTTTCCGCTATTCGATAAAAGATGGCAGCACTCGCACCAGCTTTGCACGGAAATGGCAATTATACTAGGGATTTTTATACATTGCTTTCAATATCTACTATTCTGGAAAAATAAATAAAACAATTACAAACTAACAACAATACCATTTATTTGGTTATACAGGTCTCGACACTCAGCAACAATTTATAAGATAATTTGGCTAATAAGTATTTCTTTATAAGTGATCAAAAACGCGCTTCGACAGTATATCGCATCTAAACTCTAAACATTTCGAAATGCTAATAAATAGACACGTTTTTATTTTACTAACGCTAAAGTTATGTTCAATGAACACCGAAAATATTTTTTTTTCTAAAGATTACCGATTATTACCAAGATATATTTTATTTAACATTTAAACAAGGAAGACGATTTGGAAGACTTCGTTCTTGCACACCTTATTACATTGACAATGAAAATATGTTTCTTTTCACACATTTAGGTAATTATTACATTAGTTACTATCACACGAAGCACAATTTAAGAGCGTTTAGTAAGTTTTAATTCGTTGTGTACAGCGCCATCTATCACCGGTGGACTCAACTTACAGTTTCAAAAGTAGCACTAGATGGCGCTGCTAAATATGCCAACAATAAAATATAATTTTATTTATCAGATCCAAGCGTTAATTCGTACATCATAAAAAATATAAGCTACAGAATTTTTCAACGTTAAATATTTGCAAAGAATAACGAATATCACAACATCCATTATTTTAAGCGACACTGACCTACTCTATATATTTACAATTTTACTTCATAATTTGACAGATAGTTTCATTCGAATCTCGATATATTTATAATTTAACTCTATAGATTACCATAATTTTAATAGGGAAATTAATAGCAGCCTAACAATCAATCTACTGAATTCTATCTGGCACCAAACTAGCTTAACCTCACGTAAGGTTAATAAGAAGCTATCGAGTAACTAACTAACGAATTTAGTAACGAAGACACAAAATAAACCTATCGATAGATTACGTGTAAAGGCAAATTCACACTGTAACACATCTGACGTAGTAGCTCAATAAATGCTTGTTCATTCCGTTAAAAAGCATGCGGTGGTGAGAAATATACCTCTCCATTTATTGTTCACGTTAACTTTTAAAACTACCTTCATTTCGTTAATATGCCTTGATTTGACGGGCGAAAAATTGAGGACAGACATTCCTAAATAGAAACATATAAAAACACTCTTCATTTATTAATTTAACATTCCCTACATATATTTTAATCTGTAGCTTTTATTTGCGCCATTAAAATCTTTCTGTTGAATCCACATTTTAGTTTTTATAGTTCAGGAAATTGCCTTGTCACAATACGTATTTCATCCCTGCCTGCTGACTAGAATACATTTTTTGATAAATTTGATAATTTTCTTTATAATTGAGTACCACGCACAGATCACCGTGGTACCACGTAATATAATTTTTAGAACTAAAGTCTGCAATCGATTAATTAAAACAAGTCACTACTATGACACCAAATTGCAGTGACAATTTGTTGACAGTTGTATCACAGAGTAAGTACGTTGCTGCGTGTAGTCACTGCGTTGATGTGTTACACTGTACATTTGAAAATCACCAATAAAATATATTAATTTATTATATTTAACCTATGTACTCCTACATTTACTATTGTCATGTTGTCACATTTTTTGTTATCTCGTATCTATATTTACAATATCTTATGCTTAAAATTACTTACCTAATGTAATTGTAAAGAGGAAGACAGATGTGATTCTTAACAAGGAATTAAAGGGACCAATAATGGATAGTTCTCGAATTTGAAATGAAGAGAGTATATTAGCAATTCATTGTTTACCGGTAGATATAATTGAAGTGCTGCAATAGCTCAATCAGCCGTACTAATTTCGTGGTTGTATCATGAAGTGTGTAACTGTGGCGCCATCTCTTATCGAGTAGCATGAAACATGAAATCACTTCCAAAGTCGAATCAAATATTTTTTGCTTTTGTAACTTTCCTTAAATTTGCTATTATATTTTTGACAGTTGATTTTAAATGTAAACTGACGTATCTTCAAATTAAGTCGTATTACGATTGTAGAGAGTCGATTATTGATTGTTCTCATCCGGTGGCAACAAAGTCTAACCCAAATTAATATTTTCTTCCTGGTTCCTAAATCATTTCAAACATCCTATACTTACCGATCACAATATTGTCACACATCGTAATACACTAATTTATTTTCTTCATCTCTGACCATTTTAAACAATAATTATTACTAAAAGATGACGAAAATAATTAATTGATATTATGATGAACCGTTTTCTATATAAGTTGATTATTTTTTCAAATTGTAACTACTATTTATTTAAATATTTTAATTATAATTCCTTGCGATAAATTGTAATTAGTTAGTAATAATGTTAATATTATTATAATATACTGAATTATAATTTATATCTACTAAAAATATTATTATATTAGAATGTCTCTAATTTGAAATCCTACATTATATATGTTATTAGTATATCTTAATAGTTATGAGATATAGTTACTTAATATAGGGAAACGTATAATTATACAATAATGGATAATTATGTTAATGACGATATATCCTATGAGTGATAGGTGTGGTTAATACATGGGCACTGATAGTTATTGCGTTGATACACAACTTATTCTATATTTCGTAATACATACATGAAATAGAATATGATTTAAAATCACTAATATTTCGACCTAAGAAAATGTAATTGCAGCAAGTAAAAAAAAAAACAATTTTTCGATAGTCTAAAAAAAGTTTAAAAATAAAAAAATCATGACTTGGCAACTATGAGGTACAGATAGATTTTTTGTTATATATTATACTAGAAGTCGCCGGCGGCTCCGCCCGCGTAATTTTCCCGTTCCTGGAATATTTTATTTTGCTGCTCCTCTCCTATTCAACATAGCGTGATGTTATATAGCCTATAAGTTTCCTCGATAAATGGACTATCTAACACTAAAAGAATTTTTTAAATCGGCCCAGTAGTTCCTGAGATTAGCGCGTTCAAACAAACAAACAAACAAACTCTTCAGCTTTATAATATTAGTATAGATCTGTGCCCTATAGTTATCCAATTATAATTTTGTATCTATTTTTGGCTCTATTGAAAATTTAAGTTTTTAACTTATAGCAATTACGTTTCCAAGATAACAATACTTCAAAAACATAAATCTTTTCAGTTTTTTTTTATATATTTAAAGTGACTATTTAATATCAATATAATATCGCATAATGATAATTAACCTTTAATACACAAACAATATTAATAATTAACTTTCAAAGCCTTTGGCTAAATAATAACTGAGAAAGTTTTTAACTTTATGTAGTCTATCTAAAACATATCACAAATGATACAATATATAATCGTATTATATAATTGGCCATACGGGAGATATGCAAGTATTATTTAAATATATGATTTCAATTCACTAACCTACATATAACTATGTGTACATGTTAATATAATATTATATAATTATCTACCCTTATTATTGTCATCAAATATATGTCAATGAATATATCTACAACATATGCGGTCGAATTAAGATAAATTAATAGTTTTTGTTACTTATAAATAATAACAATAATTAATTGTATCATACGTATAATTATGAATAATAATTGTAATAAAATAAATAAGTATAAAGGAAATGACGAAAAATTATAAACGGAATGGGAAACTAAATTTGAGTCCATACCAACATTTTGATGACAAGAAAAGGGTTTAACAACATTCAAACTACGACAACTACATATTTTATAATTCAAAAAATATATCGACATGTAAAGCAACACACACGCACACACCCGCCTGGTAATTGAACACACACATATTTTCGTCTCAAAGTAAGTTTTCAAGCCGCTACGGCGTAGCACACGCGTAGCAGTGCTACGTACTAAACTACGTCAAAGAAGAAAGGAAATAAAACTGAAATTAAATAAAGTCGCTTGCATTTTAAGCGAACGATTTTGTCGTTTCATTCTCAACATTTTACAGTAATGGAAAACTCGTTAATAACTGCTGTTCTAAAATCGATTATATTTTTCATAAAAACGTTTCAACCTCTAAAATAGGATTCAAGTTTATTATTTATGTTAAATCATTAACAAATAATCATTGCCTGCAATAAATAACATGAATTATAGACTTTACACATTCACACACACATACAAACCAATTTAACGCCACTACTCACACACACATCCACATTAACATCAAATAACTTATAGGTTGTAAACATATTTTCACTGTCAATATAGTAATCGGCGGGAAGACAAGAGATACCGCACTGGTTGATATCGACAAGCTTCAACGAGCGGAAGTCGCAGCCACAGGAACACTAATTTATTAAACATTACCACAGAATATAACAAGTTACAAATATATACTCAACTGCTCATTGTGTTTTCAAAGCATACTCGTATTTCCAAACATTTCGCTTAACTTACTATTTCTACCATTGTTAATTCTGTGGTATTGGAGTCTATAATAACTTCACTACTCACTGGAAGACTTGGATTATACTGTTAATTGAATTATATTACACATTCATAATTAATAACATTTATCACGACATACAGACAGAAATTTTAATGAAATAACATCTTAATAATGACGGCGTATGACGTCACAGACAAATTTAGGGACAATTTTTATCGCTTCATTAATTAAATGACGGAATATTCTCAAAATTTTCTTTACTCGAATATTTAAAAGAAAACTCAGTTAAATGTTTCGATATTTTAATTGAATGAAACTTCTTTAACTACGGAAGTGAGTTAAAATTTTAAAGAGTAGTCCACTTCAGAATATTTATCGTAAACACTGAATAAGTTCACAATCTACTGACAGAACTATAAACGGGTTAAATGAGAAGATTAATTGATCAGATATTATTAAACATTCATTCGGAACTATTCAAGAATAATGTTAATCCTTACATTTACATATACAACAAGATTTTAGGTGCTTAATCTAAACGGGAGGTGAGGTTGAATAATATCGTGTGTTTAAGTTTTGCTATAAGTCGTTTTGTCCGTGGTTTGGCTTCGGATCGACAATGTTTCAACTGGCGTATAGAATGCAATCGATGACAAAAAATTTACGCTAAATATAGATTTAAGCACTTTTTTTTACACTCATCGTTCCCATTTTAATATGTGTCATTACGAAGACTCAAGAGGTAAGAATAGAATTACTTTTTTGGAAACATTTTCCTATCAAATCAATCTCTATAAAATATTATTATTCTGAAGTTATTAAATCATCAGACAGAGTAGAATTTAAGGTAGGAATAGTTCTTAATAAAAAAATAAAACAAAAAGTTACCTTACCTGAAGGTAACCTTACAATCGTGCATCTTATTGACGAAGTATTAGTGTACACGCCAGTGGAAGCAGCGTCGTATCGCCGGGAGTCGTCAAGGTGTGTCGTGGTATCGGGAGTCGTCAAGGTGTGTCGGAGGTCTAGTCGACGAGGATGTCGTGTCCGAGGCGGTCCATCTCTGCCAGCAGGAAGTCGACGTCCCGCTCGGTGACGGCGGCGGACGAGATGATGTTCCGGAAGAAGTTCGGGCGGCGGTCGTCCGGCTGGTAGCCCACCATCAGCGTGCCGGCCTGCATCATGCGGCCTTTCAGCTTGGCGCACACCTGGACATAAACATTGTTTCATAGTTTTAGATAGCAAACGAGCTGACCACCAACCCCTGCCGTCCATAGACATCGTGATAAACAGAATAAGACTAAGGCGGACTGTTAGTTAATTAGAAGCTAACCTAGTTAATTAACAATATGTGGTAATATAGCAATTCCTAAAGTCCCGATAGACAATACCTATCACATTATCGGCTTTATGAAATACAAAAACATCATACTTAAGCTTAAGTAAACTAATTTCAACCGGAAGGAATAAACAAAAGTAAAAGAACTCCCGGTAAGAAAAGAGAATAGAAGTAAAGACTTGAAAGATTCCTGGTCATGAAAAAAAATAAAGGCTTCCAGAGTTCCTGGTCGTATTCCACCTAAAAATCCGGAGGACAAGAACATCCGGTAAGAACAAAGAGGAGAAATAAAGACTTCCAGAGTTGCTGACCTTGCCGAGCTTGATCTCCTTGTTGTTGTCATGCGGCAGCCCGCGCAGCTGCTGCGGCAGGTACCAGAAGCTGACGTTGACCATCTCGGGCTCCAGGATGAGGTGGAAGCGGTCGCTCTGCTCGCGGATCCGCCGCACCATGTACTCCGACAGCTCCATCAGCCGGTCCATCAGCCGCTCGAAGCCGGAAGTTCCCTTGGAGGAGAGGAAATGATCCAAGATCATGTTTATGCTGATGCTGATAAGTTCTTCGCTTGGCTCTCCCTCAGTTTTTTGTTTAACTTTGACAATGGTCAGCGTGTAAATTGATACAAAATATGTGAGCGCCTTGACGTACCTACATCTTAAATTCAGAGTTATAACTTGCCAGACTAGACCTGACATAGTGGTACCTGCTGGCATGAATCTAAAGATTAACACACTAAGAAGACAACACACTTCTAAACTTAGAACGGAAACTGAAATAGCTGTATTAAGCCCACATCACTGCCTAGTTTTAAATCTAACTCGCACCCTATTGGCTGTTCAGCATGGTAACCTCGGGAAGGGGTCCTCGGCAACGGGTCTTCTTAAACAGTCAAGTCAACCAAGAAGAGTCATGCAACTTTCTTACGTGGGACCATGTAACCTGATAGTAAGTGATGACGCGGTCTGGCAAAGCACATTAACTTTTAAGCCTACTCAGTCTTGGTTTAAAGACAGTCATCACGTGAGGAGTGATGTGCTAGTTACCTTCCCGCGCCACTGCAGCCACAGCTTAAAGATGTCGTTGTGTCGTCCGCACTGGATCACCTTGTCGCCGGTGTCGTAGATCGGGTCGTAGATCTTGTCCGTCATGAACAGGTACTCCGCCGACATCTCGTTGCAGCTCAGCAGGATGCCCTGCGGGGGACAGGTCGTCAGCACGAGGAAGATGCTGATGTACGTTGTGATGACGAGCTCAGGTACGTTGAAAGTAAAGATGTATCTTGCTAAACCTTTTTAGAGGCATTTGACGAAGTATGGTCTAGAACTAGGCCACCTCAGTCATAACAAAAGACCCGTGATAAGTACTGAGCCATTAATGGGCTGAGGGCAAAGATGTGTGAAGATTTATTTCGTACTCACTTGCAAAACTCACCTTAATCGTTATTAAAAGGTATTGCTACACACTACAACATGTTGTTAAGATTCATCAAGATACCAGCTAAACTATAAGAGATAAAATATGTTGCAATACACAGACAAAGTTATCTTCTAGTTAAGTTTATAAATTACTATTTAAGTAATTTGTTCACCAGTAATTGAAATTATATTGGACTAATAATTCACTTGTATCCATATCCATCCACTTTGATAGACCAGAAAGTAAATGTGTAAATGTGTAAATGTAAATATAGAGAAACTAAGTGTTTTGTGCAGACTACCCTCATTTCTCATCGTAATCCTCGGTAAACATGAAGAGCATTCCTCCGCAGCAGCGCCCCACAATAAACCTTCAATTATACACACCATAAAAACGCCATCAAACGCAGACTCTACGGCTTATATCCAACAAGTAACTACCCTCAAAAATAAATCTTATTCAATTACAATAAGAGCTACAAAATTTGTAACGGCTCCACCAAGTCATCCTGAAAATGGACTTTAAGTCTGTGGAAATACGAATTAATTTTATAAGACTTAAACTCGAGTGATTTTGGACTTAATGACTGAGTGGTAAGGTTGATTTTTGTGTTGCGAAGTGAAGAGGAAAGAGGGCTAAATCGGCAACATATGTTTCCAAGTGTCTGGAGAGGAATTTAATTAAAAGTGGCCGTCAGATGGCTTTAGTATCGCGCCAGATGATATCGATAAAATTATAGACAATAATTATTATTGATGACTGAATTATGAGACCACAAATCATATTTAATGTCATACAGAAAATTCTTTTTTTTATGTAGTATGTTTGAACGTTGGATTTAAAAGTCCCCTATTTATTTATTTATTTTAAATGTTGCACCAACAAAAATATCACCACTACATTATAAGATTACGAAAATTTTTTATTCGATGAAGCAAAGTTGAATCTCTTAACAACAGTAATTAAGTTATTATAATGTGTTAAAAGTAGGAACCATTAATATAAAAAACAATAAGAGCGACTGCATAAAAATGAGAGGGGGCATAAAAAAAAAACAATGTTACTCTCATAACAGAGATAAATCCAATAAATCCTCATAAGTTGAAATACGTGAAGCTGTTCGGGCTGTAGTACTTGCGAAAAAATACATACATACGTACATGACATACATACGTTCGAAAAAAGCCCCTCTTTCCGGTGCATATCTGGTACTTTCGTTTCATCGACAAAATTTTATCGACATCAAACATCACTAGAGTAAAGTTTAGCAAAGGGGAGGAGTTAGCACGATTTATTACTGGACACATTGAACTGACGTGAACGGGAGCTAATGACGGCTTAAAGCTGCAGGGGAACTTCCACCTTATACCATAGTAATAGAGCTCTAAATCCTACTTCACCGTGTCGGTGAAATATGTTCACTAGAGCCGGGAGACGAGTTATTAGTATAGATATTAATTATTTGTAAGGGGCTGTGTGACGCGGTTTAGTTCTGCACATTTGCATGAACTGTGACTTATTATATTTGTTTGAGGAATTCATCGCGTCGTTCCAGACAGACTATGCTAATTTTACTCTTCTTGTTAATTTAATAATTAATAATAGAAAAAGACGTAGTCGATTACGTAGAGAATCGGTTTTTTGAACGTAAGCACTTTATACTTAACCCTTTTTTAAACTATTAACAAAACCAGCGTTTTAAAAAGAGAGAGACATTAAAATAGTGGTAACTAAATTAAATTCCAATTATGTAACAACTTACATTATGTAATATTTTTAAAATATTATGTCAGATTGTACTATGTAGTTAATATTTTTAACTCATTATCTTTTTCTTATTAGAATAAAGTACGGGATTGTTGTTGGTCGTTCAGCGCCATCTGTCGTGTAGTGGCAGCAACACTGACCTCGTACTTGAAGTGCACGGTGGAGCATTGCAGCAACGTGCCCATCAGCTTGTGAGGGTTCCACGTCACGGAGTCAGCCCTGGACGACACCAATATTGATATTAATACACAGTATATTAATCAGAGCTTCGAAACTGGAAGGAGAAATCAATCAGTTTATTAGAAAAACTAAAATGTAATTGCTGAAAAGATGGGAGTTTAAAAAAAAAATAACCTATGCTACTCTCATAATCGAAATGAATTTAATGATGTAAATTATATTTTCTTATTTTTTTTATAAGTAATGTTATTTTTATTGACACTCGTTAAGTGAGTTATTAGTTCCTAAGACGAAATAAATGATTTGAATTTGAATTTATTTTGACACTCTGTATTTGAAATCATCAACCCGTTTAGCCTGTAGAGCATGCCAAAAAAAAACACATACATACCTACGCTCTAAAATCATTACCCTCCGACAGACACATTCGGGGAAAAATCTAAAATCAAACTGACGTCATTTGAGTCTACGTAACCCGTCAAATTTATTGATAACTAGACGATCCCCGCGGCTCCGCCCGCGGAAAAGTCGATAAACAAAATATTGATTTTATCCCAAGGGAACCTATAATCGGGATAAAATGTATCCTATGTCCTATTCCTGGATGCAACCTATCTGTGTACCAAGTTTCAGCTTAATCCGTTCAGCGGTTAGACCTTGAAGGAGGGACAAACATCCAAACATCCAAATATCCAAACATCCAAACATCCAAACATCATTACAAACTTTCACATTTATAATATTATATTAGTAGGAAGTAGGATGATAAGTCACGATCTCAGCATAATCTCAGGCCAGTCGTCTATCAGTGGCCGGCAGTGTGTGTGTGTGTGTGTGTGTGCGTGTGTGTGTGTTGGGTATTATTATAATACGGAGGTGTTATGTAAATGTTAGCGTCAGTTATCTCCTGTTGACGCAGTCGTCGTATGCACTCCGTATAATCCCGTCAATATTGAGGGGTTAACCATAGACCCGTTTACACCGACTAGTAATGGTCGTGTTGCAAAATTTAATTTATTTCTTTTATGCACTAAGATAAGAAAATGAATAGGCGGGTCAGTTAATAAATGATTGCAGCTTTAAATATTTATTTACGATTACAAATTACAGTTGAATTCGCATGTCATTTTTTCTCCGCAGTTAGTGCTAATATTGTAAACGTTTTTTTTAACTAACAAGTGTGAGCTTGTTTAATGCGAAAATATATTAATACGTTCCTCAAGAACTTAAACCGAAATCTTTCTAGAATTTTAGTTGAATAAACTATAATTGTACTACGTTTTTAAAAACTGAAAAAGAAACAATCGTTTTACCAAGTTATCATTAATAGAAAATTAAAAAGCAAGACTGCTACAATATTGAGATATAATAAACGAAGTTATGAATTCCAAAATAACTTAATACAGCAAGATTCACACTTTGTGACGTAGAGTTACGCTCCGGTGTAACAGGCGGCCGCGGCAGTGTGGTGCTATGCAGATTTTTGGTTCCCCGAGGGAGGATAAATTGATTGCCCGCGCCGAGAGAGGGGGCTTAGTGTTAAAAAATTGATTTTCACAGAATTTATTCTTCGTTAGAGCGAAATTGCTTGTTAATTAATCAGTGTTGGTGATTGATAGCGGTTTACAGTGAATAGGAAACTGAGTGGAGGGTACTTGCACTGTGGTTTTATGTTTGACGGTATTGTATATTATAGATATTGATTCCACGCTACATTGTATGTTTTCTTATCATCTTTACGATCGTCATTTGTTGTCTTGTCAGTCCAAGGCTTGACTGATTTCAACTTACGGGGTTAATTCCTCTTTATTTTGAGAGTGACATAGATTATGTATGCTCATAACAGAGTCCTTGATTGTTCAGATATTAACAATCATCATCATCAAATCATTTGTGGCTGATAGCCCTTGTTTGTCACGTTTTGCCGAATTGCTCCGTAACTGTGCACATTATGTTTTGAAGTTTCTATTTAGAAAATGAAGGTTGCGATACGGTGGGTGAAGACTGTAGGTATGTTGCGGATTTTCTCCGCTTACAAAATGGAGAATAAACGTAGAACACGGGATTAAGATTAGCGTTGAGTGCAGTTTGACTGACGTGAGAACCCGCGCCGCGCCCACAGATGGCGACTGTGATCCCCGAGTGCTAGCCAGGGCTGCCACAGAATACCTTTATTTGTTGTACAAGGTAGGATTCCTCTCGAAAAATACAGTAAAGAAACAAAATAGATTTGTCGTCAAAAGTAAGTGAGGTAAGTCTCAAAAGATTCACATTTCAACCATTACAGTAACGCAGCTTCGGGGAAATTTATAAATGAAAGGAGAAAGTTTTTATTCTTTAGAAATTTATCATTCCAATTAACTATTAACTTCTTACATTTTTCTTTAATTTTGGCAGAGTTACTCACACTGCAATCAATAGTATATTTATATTTTTATTAATTGAATTCGGAACACGTGAATTCCTTCAGTATTCTGAGATAAAAGCTTAATTTCATTTCGCCAGAAACACGCATTGAAATATCACAATAACGCTTTAAAGTTTCACTCAGTCAAGTCATCATTAATGCCAGTAGGCTAATGACTGCACAAGTTTTGGTCATAATAAATGAATGTCGTTGTCAACCCTACACTGCTGTCACTCGGTCCAGCGCGCCCGCCTGTTACATTTGGCGGGATTTAACCCCCCCGCTACTGACGGCATTTACCGCGCCCCCGGCAGCCGAGGGTTAATGAATACGGAGTTTAAGTCAATAGATATTTTGCGATACATTACGTGTCGCTGCGGAGCGAAGTAACGATCAATTTTCGTTGGTAATATGAAATTTTACGTATTTGGTATTTCTAGTTTGGTTGCTGTGAACATGGATTAATTTTGCATGTGGATGCTTCAATATTTTGAAATTGTTTTGTCTTTATATTCAAATTATTACTTATTCGGTTAAGAGAAATATTGTAATGCACTGTGGTAACTCAGAGTATTCAATGCGACAAGTGACAATCGACGATCCATATGCAGAGGTTATCATGCCGTCCTTCAGTAGGTACAAGGTTCGATTCTAAGCGAAGGAATCAAGGCACAGGTAATCCTAGTGTGGGTTAATGTTATTATAAGTTACCTCTCAATGCCGGTGAGTCGCGGGTGGCGGTACTTCTTGGAGAACAGCAGGCCGCCGCCCCACGCCGCCTGCACACAACAAATATAGTAGTGAACACAACATAATGAAGCAGAGTGAAGCAAGAAGTGGTGACATGAGGTTATATGAGGTAAGAGAAGAGAGTTGGAGAGAAGAGAAGAAAATGAAAAGAGATTTAACGCTAAAGAGTGTAGCGTAAGAGCGTATCAATATACCATTTTCACGTCTAAGTGACTGAACCATTTTGATGAATTTTATAGAACGGTAAAATTAGACGATGGAGACTGGCCCTTTTTACTAAACCACTATTTGCTGGCCTATGCCGTGGCAAATTCTCTAGTTTTCAATCATTTATGAGGCAACAAAATAGAAAAGGTTGTGATATTTTTTTGTAATATTAGGAATGCAAAAAGTGATGTGTGTGTGTGTGTTAGACTCACGTCGACGTGCATCCACATGTTGTACTTCTTGCAGATGTCGGCGATCTCAATGAGCGGGTCGAAAGCACCCAGCACAGTGGTGCCAGACGTCGCGTTCACGAAGAAAGGAACCTTGAACACAGGGCATAAGGTACATTTCACTATATCAAGCAATATCAAGGTGATGTCAACACTTCGACCGAGAACAGAAATCCAAATTCATCATGGGAATCAAACCCAGGATCCTTTGAACGGTGATCCGGCGTAACCATTGCGCCATACAGGTCGTCATTGGTGTGATGTAACTCACATGTCCCTGTTCCTTGTGTAACTTGACGAGCCGCTCCAGCTCGGAGGTGATCATGCGGCCGCGGTCGTCGGAGGGCACGGCCACGCAGTAGTCGGTCCCCAGCCCGCCCACTGACGCGCACGACTTCACCGAGTAGTGGCACTGGAGGAACAACGATATCAGCAGTTGTGGAAGAGGCCTACTCTGATCAATGTGACCTTAAACTCTATCCGCGTAGGCATACGGCATAGTTTTATATATCTGACGCGTCACGAACAAGTCACATATCTTGTAATCTTGATACTGACTGTAGGCTGTTAAAAAAGCATGTGGTCTACAACATGGGCAATATCTTGCACCGTCATATTCAATCCGCCACAAAAGAGATTTTTGATGAAACCTACTCGTATTTGTTGGTTATTTAGAACTGACCTGGTCGGAGGTGAACATGACGAGCTGTCCGGGGATGCTGGAGAGACCCTTCTCCTTGTACTGCGGGAACTTGTGATGCCGCGCCGCCAGGAACGCGTACAGGTTGGACACCGAGCCACCTGATGGGAGACACTAGTTTAACAAGATCTCTGATGGAGAGTAGAACATAAGCCATTTGGATAGGCTGCAAATTCCGTAATGATCTGTTCTTTTGGATTCCCTTTTCAAAAGGTTGAGTTTCTTCCAGATGCCCAAACTCTTTTGTATAGCATCGATTGAAACAGCTGATGAACGAGCTAACAAGCCACTTCATGATTAGTTGGGTGTTGTCCATTGCCACTGGCAATACCAAAGGCATCGTCAGCCGAGAAAAAAAGGAAGAAAAATAAAGTACTTTCTCTTAAACAGATTACCAGCTATTGCAGGATGTTAAAATTCCCAAAAGACGAGAATGCCTAGAATGAGTTGTGGAATCTAAGCAGTCCTCACCTGGAGCCAGGATAGAGTCGCCGCACTTCCAGCCGATCATGGCGCGCATCTTCTCCAGGACGACGTTCTCCATCAAGATGAAGACAGGCGCGATCTCGTAGGTGAACATGTTGGTGTTGGCGGCGGCCGTCAGCCACTCGCCGGCCAGCGAGATGATGTCCAGACCACATGACAGCTGGTTGAAGAAGTGAGGGTGGCCTGCGGGACGAGGTTTGGGTTAAAGAGGTCATCAGAACAGTCATTTATGAAGCTTTGACGCACTTCAAGCAGTCTTGTACTATTGAATATAAATAATGTTAATTCATTATTTAGTATGTGTCGAGCAATTTCCTTTAACCGTTGTTAGACGTTAAGGTATTTTCGTATCAAATAACAAGATATTTTCATCCAAATATTTTTCAATCTCTGTACACCGGATAAGTCCATACCCCACGCGACAAAATGGCCGCACATCCGGTTGGTAACCGACTATCGGGTAAGCCGCGCGTGTTATTGTATCCGGTCCGGGAGAGATCGGACGCCTGAATGAATATCGGAATAACAGTGTTTAACGTTTATTTTGTTTACGAGTATCTATTTTCTTTTGTCATTGCCACTTCTACTGTATAGGAAAATATGTTTTAAAATTCACATAAGTATTGCACGTTTAAAATTTTACTTTCATTTTACTTGAGGTACATAATATAAATATTTTGTTATTTTTACTTCTAAAATATAAAATAATCTACATGTTATCAACTAGAATAGAAGGTACACTTTTTAATTGTCGATTGAACACCGGGATTTGAACCCCGGATTCACTCTATATGGCTATAGACTCTAAGCTAGCTATAGACTCGTATATTTCTAGTGTCGGGAACAATAAGTTATCGACAACAGCGCCCCCTGTCGTATGTCATCGTTATCAGTGAGTGACGTCATCAACACGCGCCTCGCTCGTTTCCTTACAGATAGCTTTTGACATTATGATATTTTGTGCTCATCTAGTTTTTTATCTAAATGCGCTAGGAGGGTTATGTTTTTATGTTGTATGTATGTATGTATGTCCATTCCTTTGGCACAAAAATAATTTACTGTGTTTTGTTGAATTGTACCTACCTTTAAGTTAAAGACACGCTACACATACACAGTCTATACTATATTATACTAACGAAACCTAACGGAATGTCTTTTTAACTCCAAAAACCAATATTAACAAAACATTCTCCATAATTTAAATTAATTTAAAACCACAACATTAAATATTAATATTAAAAGTAAACAAAATCAATTCGTTATCATCTCCCCTCGTCACCCGGTAATGTTGACAATATGGCCAATGTAAATTCCCGCACACATTAAATTCAGTTTGGTTGTTTTGTGTTCGGGTGAGATAAACTCTCCCCGGCGTCCTCCGGGACTGACGTTTATAATCTGACACTTTTTTATCAGTTTGAGAAAGTGTTTCCTGAAGAAGTGTTTTGATTAAGAATACTGAACAACGCTACGACACATTCAAATTACTCTACTTCATTTAAGAACTGGTGGACCCGCCCTCGCTTCGCTTCGGTAAACCTATGCCGACAGGAAGGTAAAAAAAGTAGACTAAGTTACTCCTTACTACATGAGCTATCCGCCAGTGAAAGTCCCGTCAAAATCGCCGTTTCAGAGATTAGCCGGATCAAACAGACAGACAAAAATTTAAAATTTGGTATGTGTGCCGTGTATAAATAAGTAGGTATATAGTAAAAAACGGCTATTTGAATATTACAAACAGACACTTCAATTTCATTTAGTTTTATAGATGGGACTAGAAGTATATAGCAAATACATTTGTTCTTTTATCTCATTTAAACACAAACAAAATCAGTGTTCGCAATAGTACCATCTAGGATATTTATTTTCAAATCAAATCATAGTTTATTTGTTTTGTTTATTATTTAGTTTACTAATACGAAGTGAAAACAGGCTTCTATCACTTCTCTTTCGTTTAACTGGAACTCAAAAAAAGTTTGCAATTACAGAGTACAATTTGATATTGTGTACAGTCGAGGGGTTTGTCCTGTCGCCGTCCCGCGGGACTGTTTACGAACACCTCAGATGTTGGGGGTTAAATTATAGTCTGTTAAAATATGGTGGCTTATATTACGTACACGAATTATACAGATAAAGGTAGCAGGTAAATATATTTCTAAGATTATGACGCTCTATATTTCATACATAATTATTATTATATATGATTTATTTCTAAGTGGTTTATTGCATTCTATCTCTTTTAATGCTCGTGCTGCCTACTTTTTTTTATCCTTTTTATCATATCCTCTTCTAAAAGTCTGGAATAGATTGCTTATAGCGATAAGACCGCCTTTTGAACGTGCGGCTTACTCGATAATTGTAATAACTATTAGTTACCTGCTATTCTAATGATACCTGTTATTATTTCTATGCTGTACAATAGTACTCTATTCAATTCTAATTGTTAATACATACAGAGATGTCGGAAGAAAGTTTATAACAGATCGTTAAAGACATTGACATCAGTCCGCCAGAGATGCCAAATAAGTCTATAGTAACCTAACCGACAACATCATACAAATATCCTGACATTTCTGACAATATAGACTTACTGGGACCAAATCTAATTTCTGTATGTATTGGTCTAATAACCCACGTAACAAGCAACCCTAACTACTAAAAATAATATTAATTCGTCAAGAGGAATGTAATATAATCCGGGCGGGCAGATGGGGCGCCATTACTACACGCGCGGTCAGGTGCGGCTCATCCCGATTTAATCTGCATTTCAGAGGGTAGTCGAGAATGGGGATCGTTGTAGAGGGCAGCACGGGGGTATGCTGCGGAATGCTGGCTTCAGTTATGCAAACTATGTTTTTGATTAGTTTTTTAATTTGGTATTATTTCCAAGGTTTATTTAACCGGAGTTATGTATATATAAGTAGTATGTATAAGTTAAGATTTTGTCTATAGATGTGTTATTTCGTTTGCGGATTTCAAAAGATAGATGAATGGAATGGCACTGTTAAAAGAGTTAACATTAACTTAACTGATGTGTTTTTCGTATCTCATTTTAACCATTTATAAAATCAACCTTTATAAAAGAGCACAGATGAAGTCCGAATTTTGCTAATGTTGTGCCTAATGGCGGATGCTATTAAACTAGACGTTTGAAAGAGATGCAAAATGCCATAACATGATAATAGATGTCGCTAGTAGGGTACTGTGGTGCTGCCATCTAGTAGCCAAATAGAAACGTTGTAAAATGCTCAAATTTATACTACTGTCTCTTTTTACTGTCGTTTTTTCGTTCCAACGCATTTTCATTTCAAACTCCGACCTCTTTCCCGGCTACAGACAAACCTAAAACCCTATCACGAACCACACTTCGCTCATTAGCACCTATTGTTGTGAGGAACTCACGCCACAACAAACACACTGATTGCAATCCCTTTGACACCGACTACTTGATCATATTAATTTCTAACCACAATATATGCAATCCCACTTCCTACTATCATTTTTAAAACACCAAAAATTAATTCCCGTTATCGTTTAATCTCCTACTTTCTAATTTTTGTGTAAGCCTCACAATATAATATATTCCATACGCACTAATTGTTCTATAGATTCAAATGACTGAAATACTAATATAACATTCCCTGCATCATAATACTTATTATCCTGTTAATAGGTCATCTTTAGAATACATAATCTTATACTGAAACCACTTTTCCTCCTAAACGTGGGCGTAGTCCAGAGATACATTTCTATAAAAATCCGAGCATTACATCTCATGTGAGCCACTCCTAATAATATAAACCCACTCGACGTCAACACCAGCGACGCCGCGACACTGACACGAGCGCACTATCAGTGGCCCGCAGCCCGAGTGGCCCTCAATGGGCCCCAGAGGCCCCTCGTCTGTGTTTAAAGCCCACTCATCGGGCCTCTCCCGTGGGAATCCGCCCTCCACAATAAATACTCGGTGGTTTAAGCTCTTTTTGATAAAAAGACGATATGTCTTCGTAATAGTGTGGGTGGGATCTTTATGAAAGACGCAATCTTATTAGAAAATTGAGTTATTTGTATATGTCTTGTTGATATGCTTGTTCTAAATGTGTGTGTTTACGCACGTTTACTTGATGTACATCGAAACATTCAAAGTAAGTACTAATAATCTTGTAAATATAGGTACAGGTAACAATAATAACTTCAACAATTTTCAGCTATTTTGCCTAACGATTTAGTTTCACAATTCAGCGGGGAAATGCTGCAGCATTCTTGATACGATGCCTACCTTAGATTTAGCTAATATATATTTTTTGGAAGTATAATTAAGGTCTTTTTAGGGTTCCGTACCTAATAGGTAAAAACGGAACCCTATTACTAAGCCTCCGCCGTCTGTCTGTCAGTCATTTTAGTTAAGTATCTACTGCTGTTATTTTGTACTTAAAAACCTGCATTAAATATCTTGTAAGACCTAAATTTTTCTAACAAAACAAATGCAATGGAAAAATACACCATCAAAATGATAATTTAATACATTTGAGCCGCAATTACTTAAAATGAGTGAAGTTAAACCACAGCAGCGGCGGTGTTATAAAACAATAAGGGGGCTCACACAATCCGCGTTGATTTAGCGCCGGCTAGTAATAGGACGCAAATCATTGGATTACTGCGCTGTAGGGTGCATACTAACTTTATACAAGGATGGATTTACACTGGCGTAATGTCCTACAAGTACGTTCTTAGGGATGTAATATTTAATTTTCAAGTAAAAATCTGCCGCGTGATAATATAAAATAATCGTTTTGTTATCTCATTATTTTCTGATCTTATTATTATATTATTTATATTAAAAATAATACAGCTATCGATGAGTTGAAGATTTTACATTTTAAGCAAAAAATAACGCAAAAAGTTTAATTTTACGCAAAATTATTACAACAAAACCTATACCTACTATCACTCTACGCTTGAAACGATATATCACACTCAAAGATAGAAAGCACGTGTGCAGACTACTAATGTTGACGTCTGCCAATCTACCATCTAGGACTGACATACGAATCCGTAGTTTATTTTTTAAGTTTATTATAACCTAAAAGCTCAAATTTATGTAAAACTGGACGACGACAGCGGCTTTCCCCGCAATAGACTAGTTAAAAATGATATTGGATTTATTCGAAGGGAACCTATAATCGGGATACAAACTATTCTATGTCCTATTCCTGGATGCAAACTACCTTTGTGCCAAGTTTCAGCTTAATCCGTTCAAAATCAAACTGTACAAACTTTCACATTTATAATATTAGTAGGAACTAGGAAGTAGGATATCCTAATAAAACTAAAATCACAAGCTCCCTACAACCCTCGCCGCGCCGCCGCCGCCCTCCATTGTGCGGTATTACCATACTTTGATGGATCCTTCTCGAATTTATATCGGGATTTAGGTTATGGATTGATTTTTATGGACTCCGGCTTTGAGTGCAGATAGTGCGGCTTATCTCCTGTTATTACTAGCGAGAGAGCTGCTTTTGTGCGCCGGCAAAATAATTGAGGATATAAACTTTGGAATAATGTAGTGTGCGGTGCTCAAAGGAAAATGGATTGATAGTTATCTATCGTTGAAGCCGCGGATTTTATGCTGTTAAGGTAATGTTAAAGTTATTGTGTAAGGAGCTAGCGCAATAATTACTGCGTTTAACACGTAACGCCGGTGTTAATATTAATACCATCGAGATGAAGATTGAGCATTGATGTGTTTAGAATATATCCCATTGAAATCTATTTGGTGAAGGCAAATGCCTTGAAGAAACCCTTGAAACATTGTACCCTTGAAAGTTCTCATATATTTTGAATGTGTGATGTATGACAGTTTTCATTTGGCCAGTGTGGTGGACCTAGACTTTTTTGGGAGAAGGAACATGTGCCTAACATTGTGCTACACGGATTTTTTAAAAATTAAAGTTTGACAACGATTCCATCTGGTAAATAGTGTTTGCGTCTTGTGTGGTAAATTGCATTACTTTTCTAAAAGTCTATTCACGCTATGCGTTATTACGGTATCTAACAGAAAGATGTCTATAGCAGACAACAGATATATTTCCTGTACAGAAAAGAAGAATTTTACGCCCGCATTCAATCGCAAGTCCTTCAAGATCATTAAAACTGCAAGCACATTCTAATACGGGACCGTTCGCCGGCCGCGGCGCCCCAACACGAGGGTCGCTTGTAGACTTGGTAATGTTATAGACACGCCACTGTAGTGATTATGGCTACTTTTGGTATCCCATTGCGTCAGAAAGGTAATGTAGTTTGACGGTATGTATGTATGTTTATTTCTTTATCACGTTATACAGCAAAACACTTGACCGATTTCAACTTAAGAAGTGTAATTGGATTCAATTTCATTTCAATTGTAGCAGTAGCTGTAAAATAATTTATTATGCATTCCCCTCAAATAATAGCTCTCGATAAAAATAACTCATGCCCTGTTGTGGGATTACTTTAAGTAGATAATTATGATAGGTATTATTTATTGAGACATTACGAATTTCAATACCATAATCTATAAGATATTTATAAATTAATAAGGCTATTGTTTTATTTGTAACCAGGTTAATGTTATTTTAATTCGATTATTAAAATTTTGACCTTCGTTAAATAAGGTTCCTAAATAGTTCCTGTAGTATATTGCATGTTAACAAATGCGAGGGTATCTGGCGAGAGATTATTATAAATCCGACCCTCAAGTGTCAGTGCGAATTAAATGGAGATTGTGGCTAATCAATGGTGATTTTCTTGTGTTGTCCCGGCTATAAATGCTAAATATTACAGTTCCTAAGGCGACGTGAACATCGCAGCTGTCCCGTTCTATCCGTATAGAAGTCTATGGTGTCTTACTCTCACATCACGCGCTCCACCGAGCGCGAGTAATCGTTTGTTCGTCGCCGGATCACGTGATAGTCGCCGAGGGCTTTGTGTGTGACAGCTTGTGCGCGTCATCTAGCGAGTGTCTTTGACGGATTTCATATTTACATGACCTATGACGCATGTGTTACTACGCTGGACTGCTGCGCGTAAGGGCCTGGGTTCGATTCGCAGTGGAGCAATTTGTATGATAAGTTTTAATTTATGTTTTCGGTCTGGGTGTGTTGTTCGTTGCACCTATGACACAAATTCTATGGGTTTATTTACTGTCTATTTTTATGAGAAAAAATATAAAACGGTACTGGATTAGGTTTATATGTAGTTCTTAGTGTAATTAACTAGGTAAATTGTATCTAAGTTTGTACATAATTTAATCAGTTTATCATAATTAAAATAAAAAAACATAAATATTAATTTAAAAAGCTTTTTTTGTTTATATGAATGATGTTCTTGAATCTTGTAACTAGACACACCAAATAAATTTCTTTTTAGTCTACCCTTATTTTATTGAAGGGTTAAGAAATCAACGATGAAATCCTATTATTCGTGTATCAAATATAATTTTATTGCCAACCCTGACACGGACGGAGCGGCAACCCTACGAGCCCTAACCCGCCGCTGCGCACGTATCAAACAATTCAATTATGTCCTCAAATGGCCCGAAATGATCGCACTGCTATTACTTACACTTGTCTGCCCGTGCTCGCCCGACTACAAATAACTTCCGAATTACAGACAGACGTCGCGATCTGCATTTTTATTACGATACTTGCACTTGTGTTGGACGGTAGGTAATTTAGATTATTGCATTGTCATCGGTCCTTAATAAGTATCCATAGTTCGAACTTGATTCGATATTTCAAAGTCGGTCAAAATAACGCATCAAATTTTCTTTACGAACAGATATCTATCTACATAGACAGATAAATAATTAAACGCTAACACACTCATAACCCCGCAGCAGTATTCCCTGTGTCGCGGGTGACATGGACAACACTAATAACACATCACTAACACCCATGACCCGAGAACAAACATCTATCTGTCACATAAATATCTACCTCGGGATTCGAACCCGGGACTTCTCGCTTCGCAGGCAGGATCACTACCAACTAGGCTACGAGGTCGTCGGGGAATACTAGGTAGGTAGTTGGTGTTTAAGTGTGTTAAAAATAAAGTAATTTTGACATTTGAACTGATCGTGTAGCAAGAAGTCAAGGAGTGGTTCTCCAGGTGTAAGGTATACTCACCGGTCTTGACCTGGTGTTTGAGGGTGATCTTGCAGTCCTCGAGCAGCTGCTTCAGCGGCAGCGGCTCGTCCGGCAGCTTCAGGTCCAGCATCTTCACCATCTCCTCCGGCATCTTGAAGTCCAGGATCTGGACAACACCAAGATAACACTGGTTAAAATACCTTCTAGAAGGCTAATAAGAGTTAAGAGGTACCAGGATTTTCTTTCGGATTTTATTTTCTCCCGGCCGATCCTCGCTTACTTACGCTTAAGAATGACAGCATCAAAAAACATAACTTGTAAAAAAATCAAATCTAGTAACTCAGTTCTTTTATCATTAGAAGTTGTAAGATCCATTTAGTACCAAGTCGATTAGTAATTTATTTAGTCCCTACATAAGGGATCCTCTGTCTTAGGTTATAACATAATTGGCTACATCTTTATATTTCTAACGTCTGTTATTTCCTACTCTCTACCAAATTACATCTTTTTACCAGTTGTTTGTTCTGTTCATTTACTAGGAGACCGGTCTATAAGATGGTGGCTACTTGTGAGGAGTGTGTGTGGTCACCAACCTTCTCGTTCCGGTCGTTGACCTTCTGTATGTAGTCGAGCAGCACGTCCACCACCCTCGCCAGGAACTCGCGGGTCTGAGGACTCGCGTCCTCCTTGTACGGCAGGATGGCTGCAAAACAAAAATGATTTAAAAAAACTAATCAAAATGAGCATAATCATGAGCTAATCATCATGAATCATGATAAGCAGTGATAGCCTAGTGGTTTGAACGTTGGTCTCCCGAACGGGAGATCCCGGGTTCAAACCCCACGGCACGCACCTCTAATTTAAAAAGTTATGTGCATATTAGATACTAATTATCACTTGCTACGGTGAAGAAAAACATCGTGAGGAAACCTGCACACCTGAGAGTTCTCCATAAAGTTCTCAAAAGGTGTGTGAAGTCTGCCAATCCGCACTAGGCCAGAGTGGTGGACTATGGCCTGTACCCCTCACACTGTGAGAGGAGACCCGAGCCCAGCAGTGGGACAGTTATGGGTTGTAATGATGATAATGATGAATCAAAATGAACCAGGGGCTGGGCAAGATTTAACTATATCACTCAGTTTAATTTAGGAATGGTGAATCATAATTTTGTCATGTTTGTACTTCTGTAGCTACCTCATTGAATTAAGTACCTTATTACACTGTCGCGTATTGTATGTAATCAATTACTCTTGTAGAGATGACTATGACTGAATAAATGTTTCTTGTTCTTAGTCATCATCAAAGCTGTTTGCTGAATTTAATTTCTACTATACTCATACATTCAACTACTAGATTTTTGTTGTGCTGTAGCTTGTTTACAATATTAAAAGTAAGGGTACGGTAATAAGTTTTGTTTTCCCTATTTTTTTGTCAGTTTATCTTGAAAAAATCCAGAAAAATTATACCCAAAAATACCGCACATAAAGCTTGTAGAAAATTCCTTTATTTATCCTGCAGCCCTCGAATCTGTTATTTTAATATCAACATGCCTTGCGTTCTCTGTACGGGAATGTGATCGGCTACAATAAACGTAACCCAGGGGATATATAACACTTTACGACTATTATTTTATTATATTTACTAGGTATGCTTAGGAATTATTACGTTTCTGTGCAGCTAATTATAATCTATAATTAATGAGAGTAAGACCTTTGTTTCAACATTTTCCAAGTACAGATTATCACAAATACCTAGCTTTTAATTATGAATTAATCTTTTCAAGGAGACTATCCTTTACAGATTAAGTGGCTTTCATTAAGAAAATTTTACAAGTTCATACTAGCCTCGGCAGCAAAAAGCATTTACACCAAGTGAAAAGGGAAAATCGAAAAAACCTACTAATAACTCGTTTAATTTCGTAGTATTCCGCACGGTCCAAAAACTGTCCCGTGGAAATACTAGCGTCATATTGTTGTGAGTTTTGCTCACAGATGTCTTTGATTTGTTCCAGTATTGCGGAGGGGACAACGTGCAAAAAGTACGTCTTTCCAGATAGTCTATTCAAAAATAACCTCTATACCTGACAAGATAAGGTTCAGTGGCGCTAACCAATATTTTACCAAACGCAAGCTATTGGTTTCACAACATACGAGAATACAACAATGCGTCCTGATTTTCAATATCGGGGTGACAATTTTACGAATACTGTTTACTCTTCGACTGTTATTCAAAACTGACTCTTATGTCACAGATAATAGAGTTTGCAAAATATTTTTCGTTCCTTTCACCTGATACGCAAAGTTGTAGGAAACATAAACTAGATGGCGTGCTATACAATTTTGAGCCTTAACCCGT
>LGAG01000618.1:6951-17211 GCA_001278395.1 Lerema accius | reverse complement strand
TTGATTGGCATGCTTTGAATTGAATTAATTTATCTGGTTAGTTTCTTGTATGCATACAAGATATCTAGATTCAACCACACTGACATACGTGAACGATACTAAACATAATTTTATATTATGTTATGTATACGCCGATCAATTTGATTATATTATTGACTAGACGATGCCCGCGGCTCCGCCCGCGGAAAAGTCGATAAACAAAATATTGATTTCGTCCCAAGGGAACCTATAATCGGGATAAAATGTATCGTATGTCCTATTCCTGGATGCAACCTATCTGTGTACCAAGTTTCAGCTTAATCCGTTCAACGGTTAGACCGTGAAGGAGGGACAAACATCCAAACATCCAAATATCCAAACATCTTTACAAACTTTCACATTTATAATATTAGTAGGATTACACTGACTGCTCCTTATGGGACATTTATTAAACAACCCGAGCGGAGTGGCAAGTACCATATATCCGTCCAATCCGTAGCACGACCTACGAGAGATAAATAAATAAACGATTTAGGTCCTTATAAATTAATTTTGAACGCCAAGCTTCCTATTGAGGAAAACATATTTGGGTTTTACATTATGACCGCTTGACGCATTTAAAACAATGTTATTTATAAGTTCTATAATTCATCGTTATTAGAAACCTCAAGATACGAGTATCTTCCTATGCAATATTAATATATAATTTAGTTCGGTAAGCGGTATGCAGATAATTGTTTGAAGTGACTGGTATGTATGGGTAGTGAGTCGCGTCGACAGCGAACGACAAGTTAGCGGCATTACTTACTAAACTTGTTTATCAAATAATTTAAAATGTTCGTTCAGTAATAGGTATTACAGTGTGTTTACTACTGGTGTATGTCGATCGCCGCTAACAACATCAACAGAAAGCTTCGCTAGGGTGAGTTACAGCAAATGTTTTCTCAATAGCTACATGTTTTATAATGTTTTGAAAACAAAATCATCCTTTTTAATTATTTTCGAGCGTTTATATGGATGCTCTCCATTTAATTAACACGTTCTAGTGCCGAAACGACTTGATTAAGTTTATCATAATGGGGTTGGGCACTTGATTTATCTTGAGTGTAAAAGTGATATAAAAAACTAAAAAGTAAAAAATAATAAAGATTTAATATTAGTTATACAATACTACCTATTATTTACACGTGCTATTTACTAATAGGTTTAAAGTCAGTGCCAAGCCAATTTAATACTTACGTAGAAACTTAGGTAAATTGTAGCTAAAAGGCATCAATTTTTTTATGAATCGAGTCAACGACGTCTGCCCGCGCGTGTCTGCTTGTCACCGACTTCAAATCTATTAGTAAATAGCACATGTAAATAATAGGTAGTATTGTATAACTAATATTAAATCTTTATTATTTTGTACTTTTTAGTTTTGAAGACGGTTTTTTTTAACGTAGTTATTTTTATTTCATACTTTTTAGTTTATTGCTGCACTGTCAAGTAGCTATGAGTAGACCTACTAAACATGCTGCGCGCCTTAAAAAATATGGATCTCAAGAAACGAGGACCCTCGAGCCACATTATCAGACCCTTAAATAGTCAATGATGGACTGGCTTTGCAATTTCATTAAAACCTACACCAAATATCTTCAAACACAACTCAGTTATACCTATCGGTTGAGGAGTTACACATTTTGTCTTCAGAACCCACTCTGATCCTCATCATACTTAAAATGGGGCAACTTGTAGCAATTGTCTACACACAAAATTAAAGACATTAAAATAGGTTTATAAACGGCGAAGTTATAGCTGTTATATTTACATGGGTTGAGGAGTTCCCCTCATTTTCTCCAGAACCCATAGATGGATCCTATACATATTTAAATGGGACCAACTTCCAGCTCGTCTCTAAACAATAAAAAAAGAATTATTAAAATCGGTCCACTAACGACGGAGTAATTGATGTACATACATAAAAAAAAAAAAACAAAAAAAAAATATACCGGCCGAATTGAGAACCTCCTCCTTTTTTTAGAAGTCGGTTAAAAATAGCTTATATTTTGTTTAAAAATACCTCCAATCATCGGCAATAAGGTTTTTTGTTTACCTTCTAATTATTAGTAATTCTGTTAAGTAGTTAATTATGATCGCTTGGTAAGCGTGTGAAAGAAATCCAAATAAGGTAAGGTGGGGTAAGACAAACATAGTTTTCTCCCCGACAGGAAACAAAGGGTATTATGAAGAAGTTGTTTGTTCTACTGTAGAGGTAAAAGGTTATACTGATTTATGATAAATTAGGCTTTTATGCGATAGTAAAGATATTCACTCAGGTATCTTCAGAAGGAGAATATTGATTCAATGGTAAAATTGTAAAAACTGTTAGTCTTACCCCGTGTGCGTTATGTTGTTGTATGTCTATTGAAACGAAGCGAGGGCGGGTAACTAGTGTTTTATGTATTTGGTCTTTCCACGTTGCTATGACACATGTTGTAATTACAATTTTGATCATTTTCGTGTAATCAAAAGCTGGATTTAGGTACGAATACATCGTCATACGATTTTCCTCAAGTTAATTTCACGTTCAATATTATTATTCATATTGCGTGCTATCAAACATCACTTATAAATGTACAGGATAATGCTTACGGTATATCATTTGGGCACAATCTAGGGATATAACTACTGTTTGTAAGTTTCGTAGTTACTCGTGAACGTGATTATGAGAAGTGCTCGTGTCATTGTGTAAGTTGTATGCAGGGAGCGAGTGCTACACCTGCAGTATGTCCGCGGCGGTGGCGGCCGTCCTCTTGTTGCTGTTGGGACAAGCCAACCCGATGTTGTTTCCTTATGGAAGGTATATATCTCATCTTATAGCTACTGCTCACGACTGACTCATCCACACAACACAAATGTAGGCCTTTCACTAACACCGAGGAGCAATGTTACTTTACGAGTCTTTAGGAAATGTTTATTCTAATGATGTACTTGTACTTACATATTTTTTCTTATTTTTTTTACAATGTTTTTTATTGACGTTCGTTAAGTGAGCTTTTAGTTCCTAAGACGAAATAAATGATTTGAATTTGAATTTACGGCGATGGTAGCCCTCTCGCAACATCTTAATCAAATCTTTTCACAAACATGCTTCCTTGTTTTATTCTTACTATAGTATATTTATCGAAAAAGCTGCAGAATAAAATCATGAATCCGATTAACACGTTTTCAAAGAACTATTTAAAAATAGTAAAATATCGTCACTGTTGAAGCTGTGTATGTTGTGTTACAGGGTGCCATGGGACAGCTGGCCGGCGCAGGGCTGCGAGATAGCTCACAGGCTCTTCGGGTTGTGTTTGAAGTGCTCGCTGTCCGGCGAGCGCGTCTCTCTGGTGGTGCAGACGACGGAGGATCGCACGCCCAAACGCCTCGGCCTACAGTGCCATGTGATACAATTAGCCTTATCGATATTATCATACGGAGCCTCGATTTTACTTCGACTAGCTACGTTAATTTAAATAATCTATCCCTTCGCGGTCGCGGTCGCAACGGCCCTTGACTCTAAAGGTCGCCTCGCGCACCACCTCTAGACGTGATACATATTGTAGACATGCTCATGACAAGTTATAGCTTCCCACTACAAAGGCTCTTGAGCCATAGGGGTTTTGAGTTCGATACGAAATTCAGAAAAGCACACCTGAACATCGACACTGTACTATAAAGTGAACTTATTTTTTCAAGACCGATGGAAATCGACTCGGGAGATTCTCGTGTGAGGAGCTACGGAACTACACGAACTCACATCTGGAGGACTTTCTGAAGTTCACCTGGACCGAGGAAGAGCAGCTGACGCGGGACATTATCGGGTTGGACTGGGAGCTGGGGTGGCTCGAGCTGGAGAACTGCGAGCTGAACCAGCTGCGGTGCCTGACGGAACTGGTGAGCGCCGAAGACTTCGCACTGGTCTTTCTCCGAAACATCTCCACGCCGCTGCTTCCAGAGCACCTGCAAGACATCAACTTTGTGAAGAAACTCTTCTTAACTGATCTCGGTTCGTATAGCCCGTAAAAACTTTATATGATTGCAGGAAACTAGGTAGTTGAACTCAAGTCCAGACGTAAGCTGTACATACATATTTATTGTGTATATATATCTGCACCTACATCTATATCTCTTCTTTAATAATACGTATTGCGAAGGACTGCAATAAGTTACCAGCCTCAGTGATCGAATGATCACAATGTCGGTGTATTCAACTCTAAGTGAATAGGCTTCGTCTAAGTGCGTTTTACTGCCTAAGACTTTATAATAAATAAAAATCAAAGGTAAAAATTGTATATTGATAACATTTTTGCCTTTTGATTTGCTTGCAATTTTGCATTTTTGCAAAAGTTTGCATTAAGTTTTTTTTTTCTTGATGAACAGATAAAAATATAACGGAATTGCCGTACGCGGCACTGGGGCAGTTGCCGATGCTGAACGTGCTGCGTGTGCGCGGGGGAGAAGGGGTGCGGCTGGCGGCGGACGGCCCCTGGCGGAAGGAGCAGCAACTTTTGCACGAGCTGGTGCTGGAAGACATCGGGCTGCGCGCGGTGCCGGAGCGGGCCTTCCACCCCCTGTACCAGCTCCGCAACCTCTCGCTCTCGGAGAACTGGATCGAAACCCTGGACGAGAATGCATTCCACAGTCTGATTCAATTGTTTTTATTTATACATCACTAGACGATACCCACGGCTTCGTCCGTAGAAGAGTAGATATTCATCCCAAGGGAAGCTATAAACGGGATAAAATGTCCTATTTCTGGATGCAAACTATCTGTGTGCCAAGTTTCAGCTTAATCCGTTTAACGGTTAGAGCGTGAAGGAGGGACAAACATCCAAATATCCATACATCCAAACATCCAAGCATCCAAATATCCAAACATAATATTAGTAGGATTAATATAACTATGGGAGCCGCTCTGTGGTGTATGTATGTGTGTGTTAATTGCTAGTTACTTAAAGCTTCGGCTGGCACATCTTCTTTCTGTTACTTGGGGCATTCGGTTTGACAGGTGTAGGCAAATCGAACTGTACCCACTATTATAGCAGCAATAAAAATATTCTAAAGCGCTTCCGTACCTTGGCGGGCGCGAAATAGCTACTAGCGAAGAACTTACTTATTATATGTCGACTCGGCAGGCCTGCCGAAACTGCAACACATGTGGTTGAACAACAACCATCTGCGCTCGCTGCCGCCGGCGCTGTTCCGCTACACCCGCACTCTCGAGGAGCTCACACTGAAGAACAACCGCATCGACCACCTCCCGGACGGCGTGTTCTCGAACCTCGCCGCGCTCGAGACGCTAGACCTATCTCACAATAACCTTATGCATCTGCGGTGGTAAGTATTTAAGAAGAATCACAGCACATCGGGTTCTTTAACCTGTTAACACCTTGATCGTTGAGTATTCTTTGCTGCTATCAGAGTTTCAAAGGTGAGGCGATACCGTCACTAATACGTGTCGACTGTCGATCCTCGAGAATCGAGACATCTCCTCATCATCGTCGACATCGTTCTCAGCTGACGAAACACACGTAATTTAACACATCGATTATTTGTTTAACATAAAGATATTACTTACAAATAGATTCTACTAGCAGCCCCGGCGAACTTCGTACCGCCTCAAAATCCTGGACGATCCCGTAGCCTAGTTGGTGGTGACCCTGCCTGCGAAGCGAGGGGCCCCGGGATCGATTCCCGGCCGGAGCAGATATCTATGTGACAGATAAATGTTTCTCGGGTCGTGGGTGTTAGTGATGTGTTATTAGTGTTGTCCATGCCAACCGCTACACCGGGAATCCTACTGCGGGGGGAGGTAGGTATTTATGTAAATGTACGTCATATTGATTCTCTTATGCTATGACGTCAATTCAATATTTTAAGTTTCGCTGATCCGTTAATATTCGACGTCAGTTATTGTGCATTTTTAATTTTCATCGATCTTTAGTAAAATGCCCACCGTATGAAACAACTTTTACTATAACATTTGATAACTCTGATAGTTTGGCTGACCCCTTAAAGGTCCCCGTCAGGTACTCGGGACTTCAATTTCGACGTACCTTTCTTTCTTTCTTACAATTCTCTTTCTCCGTCATCTTCACTCTTTCGACTCAAACGATGTCTTTTAGCAGAAAACGTACTGCGTCGTATAATTTGGCTTTCTTCTAGGCATAATAATCTACCTAAGTTTAATACCTAAAGACAGAGGGGACGAAGTCACAGCGCCGCCCGCGTCGCGTCATAGGCATCTAAAGGAAAGAACTCTGTCTCGCCGAGCATTAGACGTTAATTACTTCTAACGACATTATCTCAAAAACTATCCATCTGATTAATATAGTGTAAAAGGCAACTTTGATCTGCCTTAGATGGGTAAGCTAAGTAACATATTCATTTGAATAAGGATTAATACTGAAATAAAGAAAACAGCTTCCAAAAAAACGTAAGGTTTAAAGTTAAAAATTTTAACATAAAAGTAGTTATTGTAAGGTAACCGTAAGAGATACAGATATGCTGTCGCGGACTTTGAAATTTACCGTTATATTGCGACCAAAATTACATAAAATCAATACAAACTGTAATCTATGTGTTAGTCTGATGTGTAACCTATATAACTGTAAAGTTTCATCAAAATCCATCCAGTAGTTTTATCGTGAAAGAGGTACAGACATTCGCATTTATAATAATTAGTAGGATAATTCGTTTAAAATGGTTAGAGACCGTTCCTACTCCCTGGGTGCAACAAAGTAATTCCAGCGATTTGAAAAATATCTTATCATTATGTATTTTTCATGTTATATATTTATCATTATGTATTTCACCAATATTGGTAAGCATAATTAACTGATGTTTGTAGTATAGGGATAACTTATTGTAAAAGCAACAGTGATTTTTGAGGAGATAATGCGCTACTGCCAATAACGGATGTATTTCGCAGGCAGGTTTTTGATGGCAGTGTACAGACGATGAAGTTGTCGTACAACTACAGCGGAGTAGAGGAAGCGGAGGAGGCGGAGCGAGTGGACGACTGGCCCACGATGAACAGTCTACGGACTCTCGATCTGTCCTATAATAAACTAATGGAACTGGCGGTAAGACCTTCTGTTTGGTTGAGACTATACGACCCTGACAGTTCCTTTTTCTCCTAACTGAGGAGGTCTGGAGTATACTTCATTATCCTGCTCCATTACGGATTGGCGAAGGAGTTGGCGGCCTACCCTCTTCGACACAGAGTGTACGCGGGATAAGCCCTACATCTGATTGCCAAATTTTGTCAAAAGCTAGACAAAGATAATATGAGTCACAATACATTTAATATTTGAATACATACTTGTTATGCTCGAAATTAACGCACCACACAGTAACTACACTAAGAGTCCTTGAAATAATAGCCCGATGCGGTCTGCCGAGAGTCGATGTATTGCATTTCTTATTACCCGACTGCGCAATGAGAGTTATGTTTCTCGACCGAATGTATGAATGTCGATCGCTTTGCCACGCCATCGCGCCTAAACGGCTTCATGGATTTTTCAACAAATGAAGTGTCATGTCAATGGTGTGTTCATAGGTATACTACAGGGGCCGGCGGAACGTGTCCGTGAACGCGCGACACAACAAAATAACCCGCGTGCGGGTGCTGCCGGTGAGCGGCGTGATCATGAACGTGGCAGCGCACTTCTTCCTCGATGACAATCCCTTCATATGCGACTGCAACTTGTTCGTATACTTAGTGAAGCCCGCGAGAAACGTGGCCTACGTGGGTTTCGACTTCGAGGGCGCGCGATGTGCAGGTCCTACCGAGCTGGCAGGCGTGCCATTGGCCAAGCTGTCTGTCGAGCGCCGAGTCTGTCCGATGCCGAACTACCTCCAGGATTGCACGACCACTCTGCGGCTTGCGACTGGCGAGCTTGATCTGCAATGTTCCAGCGAGGTGCGGAAGTTACCGCCGCTGCCCGTGGGCGCGGAAATCGTGCGGTTGCGGCTGCGCTCTCTGCCGGAGGACGTAGCGCTGCTGCCGCCCGCCGTGCACTACCTCGACCTGTCCGGGCTGCAGCTCAAGACACTTCCCGATGCCTCCCGTGCCGCCCCGCACCTCACCGTCGATCTCTCCAACAACAGCCTGACAAGCGCACCGATAGCTCTGCTCCAAGCTAATTCCAAGGTTATTATTATAAGTCAATTTAGTTTTATTCCATAGTATTCCGTGCTACAATATAATGACACGTAGATTGCAATGGGTCGTCTTGAAAGCTATTTATTCAAATTTAAGAAGAAGAGCTCGGATATATGTATAACAGATTTGGCTGAGTGGCAACCAACTGGGGTGCGATTGCGGGCACCGCGACTCAGTAGCGGCCCTGCAGCAGCACTGGGAGCACGTGCTGGACGGCGAGGCGCTGCGCTGCGTCGGCGGGCCATGGGACGGGAAGGGGGTCCGCAGCCCGAACCCGGACATGCTGTGCGCCGGCCGCGACGCGCTGCTTTTGGCCATCGGCGTGAGCCTCGCCGTCGTGCTTCTAGCGCTCGTCGTGTTCAGGTAGGACCGCCGCCTCGCGTGCCCTGTCGCCTGTCCGCTGACCAGCTCACGAGTTTGTCGCCATGTTGCAGGTACCGGACGGAGTTGCGGCTGATTCTGGGGCGTTACCAGTTGTTCGACTTTCTACTGTCGGACAATAATTTGGGCATAAATGAGAAAATGTGCGTATGAAATGGGCTATTAATCCAATCCCATGATAAATCTGAAAGTTTGCAATTACTTTTAGAAGTTCGGGTTTATTTCACGCACTAGTTTTTAAGTGGATTGAGATGAAACGATCAGAAATAGGAAATTAAGAATTAGGGTATTGTTTGCCTTATCGTAAGTTCCCAAATAATTTGGATTATTCTATTATTGGGACATTTATATGTTTGTGAGTAATCCAGACTCGTGTGTGTTACAGGTACGACGCGTTCGTGTCGTACTCGCACCACGACGAGGAGTTTGTGCGCGAGCAGCTGGTGCCGGCGCTGGAGGGCGGGCGGCGGCCGCTGCGGCTGTGTCTGCACTACCGCGACTGGGGGGTCGGCGACCTCATCCCCGAGCAGATCGAGCGCTCCGTGCTCCACTCGTGGCGGACCATCGTCGTCATGTCCGAGGCGTTCGTGCGCTCCATGTGGGGCCGCCGCGAGTTCTGCGCCGCGCACAACCTCGACCGCGTCGTCGTGCTCGTGCTCGCGGACGGGCTGCGCGCGATGGACGCCGACCGCGAGCTCCGCGCTTACAAGAACACACACTCCTGCATCATGGCGTCTCACCCGCTCGTCTGGGACCGCATCCGAGACGCGGTGTACCGATCGAAGCGCAGCGCGCTCCCGCCCGCGGTCGAAGAGAATGTGACGGGTAGCAGCGATGAGGGACGATGTAATAAGCAATAGATATTTCGTTTCTTTTTTTTTTTAATAAATTGTTACTCAGTAAACATATAGCTTTTATTTTTTATGTTTGATTTATAAATACTATAAATAAAAAACTAATGAAAAAATTTGGAAATACCCACAAAGACAGAAAAAAGTATAATCGAAAAAGGATAAAATAAAATCACTCATTCACTCAAGGCACATAAATTATCAAATCTATAAAATACCCCGGGAGCGTAAACTGCTCGAAAAGTCACGTAATGTGATAAAATCAGAGATTTTGGGATTATTACAGACAGTAAATACGTTTTAACAATGTAATCATATAGAACACGTTCAAAATTTAAAGAAGTATCCTCCGCATTTGCAGGGACTTTAAATCGCTGAAAATAAAAATATTATTGCTTAATTCATCGAAGAATGTTAGAATAAATAGCAGTGTGATTAGAAATCCTTTTTATGACGTTTATATCTGCGTTTGCAAATATTTCTAAGGCATTTGTCGTTTTCGCTTAATCTTACTAATGTCATTTCAAGTTATGAGGAAAGTCTCTGTCACAAGTTACAGCATGCTGCAATTCAAACTAAGGTGTATCATCCTCATCAACAGAATTGTACTATAATTTAATAGTATCTCCAAAACCAAAGACTGATGATGATAAGATTGCCAAGTTCAGAAGTTTTTTTTTTCTTTTTTTTTTGTTATCAGTCTTCATATAAAAATTAAAAAAAAATAAAACCAATTTCAAGAAGGAACCGACAAGTACGAAATAACGGATAAGGGACAAAATATAATTTTGTTTCATACTATTTGGATTACACTTTTAACTAAAAATAACATTATCTTATGACTAGTAGAAACCA
>LGAG01000613.1:893986-918194 GCA_001278395.1 Lerema accius | reverse complement strand
CCGTCGCGGTTAAAAGGTTAATTATGAGTGAATCTGAATAGTGGTGATTATGCCACAAAACAGGTCTTCGAGGGTATTTAACTATTCGGCGCGGAATTCAGGATTATCCACCATTGCCATTGTTTTGTTGTCTTTACTTACCTAGACTTATTAAATACTGAATTAGTAACTGAATTTAACCGTAGAATTTGAGGGATTATCACGAGCTCCACTCTGCTTCGGCGTCAATGAACAAGTTATTTTCCAAAAGCTTCCTTATCTTTAGAGTTCTACTCGAAAGGTAGAACCTACCAACCAACCCACTATTTTCATGAAAATTTAGTGTATGTGTGGTGTGCAGCGATCACTGTATACAAACGATCTCTGGCAGTGTCACTATTTTAAGTATTGTAAATACTACATTACGTAATTTGCAACTTATTTATTTTATTTTTAAGGAACTAATTCATATATAAATTGCTTACGAAATGCTCTTCGTCGCTCTGTAAAGCCCAAGTGATTATTTTTCGACATTTGAGGTATCATTAGATTCGTTTCTATATTAAAAGCCATATAAGCTGTATACTTTTTAGCACTGCGCCCGACCGTCCAAAAAGACTGTGTGAGAATTTTTGTTTTTCTATTATTTTAGTATAAAAATCCAGTATGTACATAAATATTTACAAAATAAAAAACAAAAATGTTGAGTTCAGGAGTGGAACGTTTTGTTAAGTATAGACAGACATTATTTGATGTCTCATCCAAAGGACATTAAAAAACGGTTCCAATTAACGGTCAGATTTATGTTAAAAATAAAACGCGTGACTATGTAAAACACTATAATTAAATTCATGTGACAATGTTAAAATAAACATTTAAGGTGGAATTACTCCATTTGTTAACATTTTTGCAGTGCTATAATTTATATTATTTGTTACGCAGGAATGATGTTAATAAAATTGTGGCACATAAAATGTTTAGGCATGATTATGACTAATACTACAAACTTGCTGTACACGAGTTCTCATAGCAAAATATAGGACATTAGGCACATAGGACATTAAAACCAGGTAAATAATAGGTCATAAAATTACGATTAAGAAGCTTATTTTGACTATCATAGTAAAAGTATCTGAGTTTTATTTTATCATACACTTTAGGACATAAAGGAGTTTGTAGGCCGAAGTACGCACATCTAAAGATTTTTATTTGTAGTTTTGGATAAGAAAGTTTTTAAACAATTATACATGTATCGGAAGGTACCTATTGACCTTTAAAATCCGATTTCACGAAACGCGTCGCTACTCGAGAGTAACTATTCCAAGAATAATTTTATTGAATTTCTAAATAAGCTTTTCTCAACAGTACAATATAGTTTAACAGGACCTTCCTCATGATAATGTTAGTTCATTACTCAACTATTAGTTGATCTTAAAATTCGAACCTATTTTTAGTTTGTTCGTGAAATCAGCCGTGAATGTACCTACCAGGGAATTTTAATAACATTAATGACATTTTAATTGTCATCCATGTGTCAAATTCAACAATCCAAACATGGACTATGTGATGACCTAAACTTTATGACTTGGAATTCATTGTTTATGTACAGCAAGCTTGCGTCTATCCGATGATATCAACGACACAATAAATGCGATATCATACAACATTGTTGTTACCGAGAACACTTGATATTAAGTAGCAATGATCAATCAATAAAACAAGAATGTTAAACCTTTCGATCAACTTAACGCGAAGCTTATAGTATACATAATAATATAGGAATAACAATAACTAATTACCATAATCCCGCATTGTGACACTTCCACACGACAATCTTAACACTAACAAAAATTTAATAAAAAAACAATGAGTAGATATTATTCATAAAAAAAAACAAAATAATTTATCATGTAAATTAGAATCGCATACTCAAGGCAAATAATTGTGATTTTAGATTCGTTATACACCAAAGTAAGCCTATTTGCCCCAAATATGACACTACTACATTGACAACAGAATAACTACATACATTAAACTCACACCAGCAAACTACAGGCATCGCATCCGTCGTCCTTAGTTAAAAATATTAAACAATGTATTATGCACATTTCCTTACAATTATGTATATTTTTGTATTTTTTTCATCTTGCAACACATACATTAACATGAACATCAGATATTATAATTTAAGTACAATACGTTAAGCATAGATGAATGATTTGATTTACATACATACATACATGCTTAAGATGTGTTTGCGTGCCAAACAGGATGGACAGCGTAATTTGACTGAACATTAAAATCTAATTGTATTCAACGAGAGTCAAAGTTATAAAAAGGTATTCAAGGCAACATTAATATACAGTAAAGTACAAACTTGTTTATTACTTGTTTTATTATAAATATAGTATTTTAAGAAAGACATATATTTAATCTCGCCAACTCTGAACGCAGGTTATATTTGACTGGAAATGCGGGATATAATAAAAGTATTCATATACTCATATCAGATGAAAATAAGAGGATTTGACTCGGGCGTAATCGATCACTTATATTTCTCTCACATAACAATATACTATTATAAAATATAGGAAACCTAATTAAGTAGACCTTTTCCCGTATTATTGGTACTGCGCCTTATGCCGGACAAATTGAATACAAAATACAGTCGCGTAGACAGATAAATGCAAATTGGTATGAGTAACGTTCGTTTGTAAAGCCAACGCACACTGCATTTGTAATAAAGTTAGGGAACAGGAATGTGCAGTAGAAAAGTACAGTTCGATCCCGATGTTTACAACTTAACATGCCATCACTCAGTCTTTCGATTCGTAAACTGTAAATACATATAATTACATTATGTATATCAAAATATCTGCAATAAGCAACAGATGAATGAAAACGATAGGTTCAATAAATACATAAGTCCATTTTCAATGACAACTCACTCGAAGGGCTATGGTCTGTCGCTGAGGCCTCATGTCCAGTCATTCACTGACCAAAGCCAACTACATAATATAGTTATACATTATTTAAACTCCTCGCAACTACATTCATTAGTCCCAGGGAACCAAAGAAGATATGGAGAGGTACGGTTATATAATTTAAAAATGACTATGTTTATAAATATAGTATGTATACACAATTATATATAACTTGATTCTTGTCATAATTTCTTACAAAACGCATAAAATTCTCGAGGGTTAAAGAGCTATATCACAATATTTTGTATGTAAATGTTGGAGCTAAACATGACACCTTAGCAACAACCACCACACAAGAATCCCAGTTCTGCTCCCAGCGGTAAAAACAAAATTGAAATTGTTGTAACTCAGAAATAAGTTACTAATTAATGAATTAATTATCTTAATGTGCATTGTTTCATGCAATTAATAATGTGATTTAAGTTATAAGTTACGGCTCAAATTAATTTTAATATCATTATGCAAAATGCACAAGCCTTTAAGATTTTCCTGTTAATTTTATCTCTTAATCATTGTTTGCAAAAATATTTTTTCTTTCTTTTCGATGAAACATTTTGATTTTTCAAATAGGTAAGTAAATAAACTTATCAGTCTTATTATAAACAAAACTATTCTTCTATTTAGTTTCGAGAGTGGGTTTAGTTGTAGTTAAATAAAAAACGGGTGTAATTTCGTATTTTCAACTGCTAATGTTTTGAGAATTCATCCCCTTAAGGGCTAAACATAAAGATTAGTATGAGCACGAATATTTTATACTGCAATGAAATGCGGCCCAACTTACACAAGTAAAACATAAATATATCAACAAGAGCTTATGTCGTAGACTGTATTTGTAAATGTCCGAATCAATATTATATTTTTTATCTTTATCTTTACTTTATGCACTGGCAGTGCATACAAGGCACCGATGATAAGATACGAAAGTCTATCAGAGTGGTATACTGTTACAAAAAATATATTTACACATTCACACTCTGTTAACGTTATGCTGCACGAAATAATAACGTCATATTTGTTATGATTATAAAAATGCGAAGCTATGCTTTTTAGGCTAACATAATGGTTTTACTAGACATTAAGGTATATTAAACCTTTCAATTATACTTTAATATCTAAGTGAATAGGCCTCTCTACTTTTCAGTATCAATTTGAACTTGAAATACTGACAATAACAAAATAATAGGTACATCAGACTACTATAAGTTAGTTTAGTATTGATACTTTTCAGGGTTCCGTACCTAAAAGGTAAAAACGGGCCCCTATTACTATGCCTCCGCTATCTATCTGTCATAAGGCTGTATCTCATAAACCTTGATAGCTAGAAAGCTGAAATTTTAACAAATTATGTACTTCCGTTGCCGCTATAATAACAAATACTAAAAAAAAAATTAAAGGAGGTGAAGGGGGTCCCCATACAATAAACGTGTTTCTTTCGTATTTTCTTGCTCAATATTAATAACATACTACAAACATGATTTTCTTTGCAGATGTTGGTACGACTACGGAACCCTTAGTGCGCGAGTCAGACTCGCACTTGGTATATTTATTTAGTTGTTTACCGCTCGCAGCAGGACGGATATTATGTGAATCTTGTGCAGTGGCGAGTGTTCACTTACAGGTCTTTCTTCTCTTCGGGGCTGGAAGAGTTGTCGGTCTCCTCGAGTTCCTCGTCGGAGTAGTTCGTTGGTTCCTCGCCGGGCTTCAACAGCTTGCCTACCAGGTCGTACTTCTCTGGAAAAAACGAGGAAAAAATATCATGATAAAGAATAAACACACACTCAGTCTCCTGTGCACTCAGATTTTTTGTAGTTAAATTTACACAAGAGACATTTTACTTTTGTTTTTAAACTTGATGTTTGTTAAAGCTATTAGTTCTTGAGATAAATAAAAAAATTTGAATTAATTCAAGATTAATGTTTGACCCAACAGTGGATTGATTTGACAAAAGTGACTGTAAAATTATTAATTATAATAAGTACAGGGAGATTTGTTACCAACTTTCAACCAAAATTCCTGTTTGTATTTGAATCATCTTGGATTTGAAAAAAATTTAACCGGGTGTTTAAACAAATAGTTATTCTCTAACAAAAACACATAATTGCTAAATACCTTTAATAGTTATTATAAATTTTAAAGCCAATTTAAAATCATCCGAGTGTAAAATTAGCAATTAATTAGCGTGGCAAGGAAAACTAATTTAATTAGTAATTAATTACATTGAAGTGTTCATTTCAGACGATATCCTACATTATACTATACACTAACTACCAAAAGGTTTACATCGAACGATTTTGGATACATTCCGACGATAAATGTATTTGATTAACGATTAAAATTAGATTTTGTGAGAACGAGACACAGTAACTATAAGAACATCCTATCATTTTAAACATGTCCTTAGTCCGACATTGGACAAACTAAATTTGTCAAACAAATATGTATAATATAATATTATTATGTATCAAATAAAATTTAGTGCCAAATATAGCTCTGTATAGTTCATTCATAGTGCTATAGTTCATTAAATATACTCGATATCCAATGATTAGCTAGCTGCATAAATAAGGTTACTGCTATTTTATAGACGAGTATCCAGTATTTTATTCACGGCCTATTGTGAATTTTTAGTCAAAAAAGTATAGTCGGTGTATAGCTATATAGGGAAAATGATGTTCCCACTTAGAATTGTAATTATTCTAAGTGTTCCCATTTAAATTAGTAAACCGTTACTTAAGCATATTTTAAGAGCTCATAGCGCGGCGGCTTGCGTCGATTCTAAATGATCGACAAAGTTAAACAACGATGGACGCAGTTTGAAATTGGATGGGTGACCGTTAGTGGCTTAGTTGATATCTTTAGGTGATAGTCGTAAGATGATAGTCGTTAAGCCATCTCGGACGCCATTGGGCGGCATAAAAACTTCCATCACTTGAATTGGCCACTAAAGCTTCTGCCAATGCGCACTAGAGCAGCAAGGTGGAGTAAGCTATAGGCCTCCTCCGTTACGAAGAGCAACAGAGGACCCGTGCACAGTAGTGGGCCATTCATGGGTTGAAGCCATTTAAACCTATTTCTAGCTATTTCTATTGATTAAAGCCTTTATTGTTACTATAGGTAGATTGAACCGAAATAGTTCAAATTTATACTTACGTATGTCGAAAATAATCGAATTATATTTATCTTAATAATATCATATTATAGCATGACGTTCGTGGACTATATTTTTACGTCGTACTTTGGAGGTCATTTTTTGTTCATATAGACAAGATGCATAAAATCGTAATAATACTACTAAAAGAATGTCCGAATGTTAATTAGTTTAAAAAGGTAGATTGTGTTATAATATTATGTATAATTTTGGACTTCTACATGTCATATGATTCACACCCTGGAAAAAACATGTGTGGAACTAAAATAACTATGCTGTTTTATGATAGGCCCTTTCAAACTCGATTTAATTTTAGTTGCACTGTAGATGGGCTATTTTAGTAGCATGTTATTACTTCCAATTTAGCGCCTCAGACACAACAACATGATTTAAATGTTTTCCGGAGTGTTATGTGATCGCATTAAATGAATTTTCTACTGGTTTAAAAACTGCCCTGTTTATTGAAATTCCTAATTCAAATTATCCCTATATTTATTTATTGTGGTTGGTGCACACAACTGTCGAATATTTAAATTTAAATGAATCACTGGTGATTATTGCTAGTATGCAAATAAGTCTAATCAAGCACAGGTGTTCATCCAACTGAACACTATTATTCTAATCTAATAAACATAAATTATAAAAATAACGAATTCCCCAAAATGTGCATCAATCTAAAATACAACTCATAAGAATATTTTGGTAAGACATGGGCCATAAAAAATAAATTGTTTCTACAGCTTGACCTCATTGTATGAGAAAGTGATGACTTTCTTACACTTTCACTGAATATCACATATTATGGGCGCATTAAGATAAGAAGAGCTCAGTTTATAGTGTTTATACAGAATCAGAATTCCTTATCTGGAATTACTGCAGGAATGCTATTTATGTAAATGCAAGAAGTGACTTTATTAAAGTCAATGCACTAAAACTACTTACTCATTTTAACCAAGAAAATGTTATTTGTGCCTTTGATGATGATTAAATTTTCTTTAATAATGTCATAACTATAACAAAATCTTATTAGATTAACTTAACTTTTATGAACTATTTAGCAATACTGTCTTTTGTCATCATTAAAATAATATTATTAAAATATTATTAAGACCAAAAATATATTACTGTAGCTACCTATCTACTATCCATTAATTACTTAAATAGCAACAAATTATTATTGCCAAACAAACATACAAAATACCCCAGGGGAATGCACAATTGTGACAAAATTATCCTCTTGTTTTCCTGGATGTTATTTATCTATTGTCTGTCAAAATTTTACATTATGTAATATGAACAAGATGTGTACATGGTAAATGCATAATTATATGCTAATTTGATTGACCTATGACCTCAATACAAGGTGGATACAATGACAACCAACAGCTACTGACTTAACAAATAAATTAACAGCATTCATTCCAATTACCTCTGAATTGAGCTTCCCACTCTTTGACTGACTCCATCTCCATAGAGTTCAGGTCACTGAGGTCGTCATACTCCTTATCAGACGATGTGACCGAGAATGTGGCCAGGCCTCTAGAAGCATCTTTACCACCAAATGCAGCATATGGGCCTCCTGCATAGGATATAGATATCATAATAAATTACAGCAATAGCAAAATATTTGTGCAATAAAAATAAATGTTCATTAAGTTTATAACAAATTGGACTTGAATGAAGAATATTGTATACTTTATCAATTTTGTTCCAGTTAACCAGTACCAATCAAATTAGTTCCGTGAGTGGCGATGCAACGCGTGAAGACATTAACTAATGTGTTCTAAATATCAGCAGTGATACTAGCAGTGACTCACAAAAATGTATTCTATTTATAAAAGGATGCACTCACCGGGCCCGTAGAAGCGGCGGCCCCGCGTTACGTCAAAGACCCACCCGTTTACAGCCACCAACACCCGGCCGTCCGGCTGCGTTCCATCGTATTGCCGAAGTTCAGCTACGGTCATGTCCTTTCGAATTTTTGGTAGATCAGGCGTGGGCGACTCAACATGGAATTTAGCAAACTTGCTTCTGTATATTTTGTACACCAACACCGCTATGATCACAGTCAAAAGCAAGTTTACCGGACTATATACGATTTCATTCATAATACTTCCAACGAAGCCCGAACTCTCCTGTTCCGGTGCCGCGGTCTCAGGTGTAGAAGCCATTATTATGACTCGTCACACAAAAGAAAGTAAAGAACACAAGCCTACTTAAGGTTTGAAACACAAGAGTTTTGTTTTTGTACAAAATATACAAAGCTTCGGTCGTAACGCTTAATCTTGTGTGTAAAAATATTAATCAAATCAAATCACTGACGTCAGCGTTTTGTTCCGGCGGCGCGGTTGCGACAGATTATCATACATTACAATACGAAAAAAATCTAAAACTAGGGTAGAAAATTTTCTACTATTTGTTCTCAAAATGTATTTTGTTTTTTCATAATAATAAAAACTTACAGTTGAAACATGATCTGATATTTTATATTTTTGTCTTAAAAGAACATTACATGAAATATTGGAGTTGGTTAAATATATGGAGCAAATGCAGGCTGAAGGAAATATCTAGACTAGAGAATATAAAAAAAAAAGTTTACGTACGTGTTGTTTTTAATATTTATACACACGTGCAAAATTTAACTTTTTAAGAACAAAAATTAATATGACAACAGAAAACGAAGTCACATTTGGTGTCTAAGAGTTATAGTCTATACCACAATTTTAATTCAAAAGTTTTGTATGCACCTGCAAACAAATGAAGAGTATATTTTTAGGCAGGATTCTAAAATCGTATAAATATTTTTCTTATACCCTAATTTCTTACTTCTTATTATGTTAAAATTAAAGTATCAAACTAAAATACGAAATTAATTCAACATAATTTCTATTTTGGAAGCAAGTTTTATGAGTTGGCAACATTTAGAAATTACTTGCGTGTGGCCATGAAGGTATTGATAATGATAAGAGAACTGTCAAATGTCAAATCACATGAATGAATGACATCTACTAACTTCAGTCAGCTCAGCTGTAGTGTTTGTTGGTTAGCTGTCAGAAGTGAAGTGAGAGTGACACTGAAGCTGAAAAATACATAGCATAGCATACTTAAACCTAATAATTTAAAATGTCTGTAAATTATAATAAATAATAGCATTTTTGATGTTTTAAGCGTGGCAACGTCAATTAATTTCTTAGCTGAATAGTAATTTTCTACGTTATTCGGTCTTTCGTTTAATTATGTGCTTGGATTATTGCACATCTGAATACTGAAACTAATAAGAACATTGTGTTATGAATAGGAAGCCGGCTACTTCGTGTGTAAATGAGATTCTTTTATATCTGGCCATGAATAGTCTGTGCTAAACGGAAAAATCATTCCATAATTTATTTATCATTTAAGTAAGAATTTATTATTATTGTATACAAAAAATTACAATGAAGGATCATGAATCAGATTTATGTTCAAGATATATAAAGATATTTTTTGTAGTGGCTGCTTATTGGTAAGTAAATAAAAATATTTTGCATTATTCTTTTAATAACTTTCCTTTTTTCATTTTAACTGAAGAGGAGTTTGGAGTAATTAAATTGTTACTAATTTTATATTTTTTAGGGTTGTATCAATAGCAACAGTTTTTGTAAATAAGGCTCTACTCAGTGGCCAAACCGTTGCCTTGGAAGCTCCTCTGTTCATCACATGGTTTCAATGCATAGTTTCATTTGTTATTTGCTATACATTGAGCAAAAGTGGTGGAATCCCTGGCATATTCATCTTCCCTAAAGGAACACCATGGAATATTGAAGTTATTACCAAGGTAATTGCTTTATACTTTATAGTTGTTTATTATTAATTGCATGTTGTATATAATTTGAAGTCATGTCCCTTATGTATATTTGAATCAGTATTCATTAAATTAATTAATGACACAAATATGCATAGCTGTCTTAAGTCAAAGTAATGTTGTAATTGTGTCTAACAGGGTAAAACTCTATTCATTAATAAATGTTTGATTCAGTCTTTGGAGAACATACAATCAGGAATAAAATGTATGTTAGTACTGCTTACTAAGCTAATACTATAATTATTAGGGTGTGTAAGAAACTCGGACAAACACTTATTTGGAAACTTTCATTTTACAAGTAGTTCTAATACAATTAGTAGAATAGTTTTAATATATTTTTTAACTCTGCACTTCGCAATTTTGCAGTTTTACAAAACTGAAATAGTTTACATTAGTGTTATCATAATACTACAGTCTAGGTAATTGAAGTGCTATCATTATTCTTGGTAAGTAGATGATAAAAACTCATGTTACTTTTTTGAGATAACCTAATTGTTTAGGTATAACCAATATTCAACAAATGTATATAGAAAGAATTACAGGAAATGTGTTGAAGGTATAAAATAGGTATTTCCTTATCTATTGGTTTTAATTTATTGTACCAACATGATCCATACCTATATGTATAATAAAATAGCTCAGGGTATAGGTAACATTTGCCTCACAAAGACATTAAGAGGATAGGTACTTCAAATAATATTATTGGCACTTATGATTAGAATGATTTAGCTGTCCCATATAAGTAATGTATAATGGAAAGTATAATTTTCCTCTTAACACTTAGGATTGATGCTAGCCACCGAGCACTTTAATATAAGGGTTTACAGTTATTCAGTTTATTATAATATTTCACTTACTGTCCTGGTAGAGGTTGTAGTGCATAATAAAATATATACCATTAAACAATCTCAATGTCAAATAAACATCTAGGAAATATAATAAGTGTAATGATAACAGAGATTTAATCACTATTTAATCTATTAACATGATAATATTATTACAAATTAATGTTATTCAATAGTTCACAAATGTCTAATCTTATTGTTTCAGGTTATACCATTATCAATTATGTTCACTTTGATGATTGCTACAAACAACTTATGCTTGAAATATGTTGGAGTATCATTTTACTACATAGGCAGATCACTGACTACAGTATTCAATGTCATGTTCAGTTGGTTCATCCTGAAGCAAACAACCTCTTTCAGGTGCCTCATGTGTTGTGCATGCATTGTATTCGGATTTTATCTGGGAGTTGATCAAGAAAGTTTGTTAGGTAAATTTTCACATAGTAATGCTTCATATAGTTGTTACCTAATGTAAATATGACAAATACTTGCACTTGGAAAATGACATGCACATATTTATGTTCCTATACATAGTTTAGTTTCTACTAAGAGCTAGTGACGCAAAATATAAGCAGGCTTTAGCTGCATTACATCTTCCTTCATTCCTATAATTGCGTCGATTTCTTGCATTTTTTTTGCTATTAATATTTTATAAATTTTGGTGGCAGCGGTGGGATTCCCTAACAATCATGTTTTTAAGTACTCTTTCATATCATTTCAGGTTCTTTTTCTCTGATCGGTACAATATATGGAGTAGTAGGTTCCCTGATGTTATCCCTCTATTCCATTTACACTAAAAGAATTTTGCCATTCGTAAATCAAGAAGTATGGTTGCTGTCATACTATAACAACGCCTATTCGATTATCTTGTTCCTGCCGTTAATTGTTTTGAATGGGGAAGTCAGTGTACTGTTAAATTACAGCAATTTTCATAGCAAACAGTTCTGGGCTCAGATGATAATTGGAGGAATATGTGGTTTTGCTATTGGATATGTCACATCTCTTCAAATAAAGGTATTCATTCTTATTTGTTTCATAAATCTTAAAAGTTTATTCTCGACTTGACGTTACTTATACCCTATACATTGACCTAAACATATAAAAACTTCGATGACATAATATACTATACTTATAGTAACTTTAAATTACTTTTTTATAACTAGTTATATACGAGTATTTGTGAATGTTGTGTCACCTTATAGGGATACACTACACACATTAAAACTTTAAACACTAATTTATCTGTGTTGGGTGACCTATTAAAATTAATATACTATCTTATATTATCATTTCTATTTTTCAGGTGACGTCACCGTTAACTCACAACATATCTGGCACAGCGAAGGCGTGTGCGCAGACCGTAATGGCCACACAGTGGTATAATGAGAGCAAGAACTTACTGTGGTGGTCGTCGAACATTATAGTTCTCATGAGCAGTGCGTTGTACGCTAGATTTAAGCAACTAGAAATGGAGATGAATGCACAGTTGCCTGTCTTACCAGAAGCTAAAAGTCTAATATGACAACGTTTTAACCGTTCCAGTGTTATAAATACAGTAGGACTAAAATCGTGACAGAATTGAAGTTTTTCGTATTGTTCTTATTATACTTTTAGTATTTATTATATTAGTGAAATGCACAATGTAACTAATGTAAAGAGGTTTTTAATATAGATTTAATGGTTAGTTTCATATTTCGTTAAAATTTTACCTTAACTACTAACTCCAGGCGTCGCGCAGTTTTAGGAAAAAATCTTTGAAGCAATATCTTGGTACTTAAACTTTACACACACATATCCTTTAAATCACTAAATTAAAAAAATCAATACTGTCGAATGTTTCTGAGGCGAGAAGATAATGTAAAAGGTTGGTAGACGTAGGGAATGTATGTAACATTTACAACCCAGTTTCATAATTAAAATATGTATTTCAAAAATCTTACATGACAATTACAACAATGTGATGGTGCTATTTAAACTGTAATGTACTTGAGACCTTAACAAATTCGATAATCTTTTTCTTATTTTTTGGTAATTCTCACCCAAGTAAACATTATAGGACTCGTCAGGATCGACTCTGTGGTCATACAATTCGTAGCCGTAAATAACTAACCAGTTTGGTTCAAATGACGTGTTATTAAACGACACCCATTCAGTGTATCTGTACCTATGGCTCCTAATACTGTACCCCATAATCTTTATATCCTTGAGTTTTGGCTTATCAGAGATTTCTAGAGGATTTGCACTCGATCGAGGATACTGGCTGAATGCATACATTTTTTTATTATATGGTTTGGTATAAACCTGCATTAATGGAACCAAACTTTTCCCCTCAAAGCAGAGTTTGGTTTTGTCGCGTTGTTTACACCTCGGTACCTCTAACCCTGCGAGTTCAGCTAGAGTTGGAGATATGTCAAGTAATTCTACAGGTGTTTTAATAGATTTAGCTTTTACTCCTGGTATATTAAATATAAGAGGAACTCGAAGGGCGACATCGAAGTTGCTGTATTTTGCCCAGAGACCATTTTCACCCAACGACCATCCTATAAAGGAAAGAAAATAGTATAATGATAAATTACTTTTCTATTAAATATATCAACACTGTTCAGAAATGCTTCTGATTGACTTTTATGGTGCAACGTGTTATATGCCCTAGGAGTTTGACGGTTAGAATACGACAACGTTGGGCGCCATTGTTGGCGACGAAATAATCCGCAATTAAACTAACATTAATCGACTGAATCTGGGTATTGATGATGGTTTGTTAGACTCAGGTCAGGAACTAGAGAGGATTGGACCATCTTTGTGTGACAGCTTTGAAATATTGTAACTACATAAAAATTTGGCATACAACTTTTTTATGGCATAAAGTAGATAGTTTAGGTACTTGACAACAAAAATGGACATACCATGATCACTGGTCAATACAATAATAGTATTGCTTCTGTTAACGTGCGCGACCAGTGCACCTATTAGGTCATCAATATACAATGCTGCGGCGTAATAACTTTGGCGTATCTTCAATGTCCACTTTTCAGGAATGGTTCCTAGAGCAGGTATGTGGAGTCGCTTTATATCGTCCCTCCTTTTGACATCCGTCCACGGATGCCAAGCAACTGGCGGCATAGCATCGGGTATTTGAGGGAATGCTGGTGGTCGCACTTTAGACATAGGGACTTTTTCTGAAAAAAATATGTAGGTAGGTAAATAGATAAGGCAAATAATGGCAAGGGAGTAGTTGAGTTAATGGATAGTGGTCAGCTTTCCTCATGGACAACAGTAACAATAACACAAAAGGCATCACCGATACACTGCAGGCAGAACTAATTAGGTACCAAAAATTTCTGGTAGTTTTGCGCAATGTTGGAGGGGAGTTTATAATAGAAATTTTTAGTTAAAAATAGTTAAAATGTCTTTATAAAAACTTCGGGCGTCTGAGACCCTTGTAGATTTATAATTGGCCCTAAATTGGCCCTTCATAATTCGCACTAATATTACGGAAATTAATCTAGTGCCTACTTATTACTTACTTAAATATTCCTTCGGAAACTTCAGTGGAATGTGAGGCTTATGAAATCCAACCGTAAGAAAGAAAGGTTTCGTATCGTTTTCTTTCGTTTTTAGAATTCTCAGTGCTTCATTCAAAATTTCTATGTCGGGTAATGTTTGGTTGGGTTGTTTCGCTACCACGACAGGACAAACCAGATTTCTCTTGAGCGCCTTAGATTCATGATCTTTACAGACCGCTGCGTCTTTATATTTATTGCTGGGAGCATGATAAGTAGGTTCCGACCAACTATACGGATAATCGTCACTGTAATTGGAACTCTGACCGGGATGGAATACTTTGCCCACTGCGTATGTATTGTAGCCATTTTCCTTAAATAATTGGGGCAGAGTTGTGAAGTTACCGACGGCATTCCGCCAGTAACTATAGAAATCGTACAAATGCAAACTATCAGGCCTACGCCCGGTTAAAATAGAGTTTCGGCTCGGAGCACACAATGCTTGCTGTAAAGATTATTATTATAATAGCTAAATTGACAAAAAATAACTTTCATGTTGAATATTTATGCTAATTTACTCAATAATTTAGCTATTTTGAATACATACTTGTGCATACGAGGATTTGAAATTAACGCCATTACGCGCCAATTTTTGGATGTTCGGTAAATAAACATCTTTATCCGCTAGATGTCGCAGATCATCAACAAATAGAAACAATACATTGTTGACTCTATTTTGTTCGTTACGACAGTTTATTTTAACATAACAAAACAAAAGCATACATACAATATTTTTTGTCATTTTGTTTATGATAGAGAACGGGATAACATCGTTTTTCTTGATCATACCGATTGATTTGATTGTTAATGTTAATAATAAATTAATGATTTATCATTTCCACTATGAACCGTATACCTACGCATTTTTTACGGAGTTTCTAGATTTGGATTCTTGTCTTTTAATCCAAGATTTTTTTTACTGATATTAATTTATGCTTAATGGTATAGTAAACAAATTTTATGTTATATATAGTGAATAATTTATCAGTAAAATAACAACAATTTAATTATTTAGTATTTATTTTTCTGATTATTTTGCTTCGAACAACGAATCGAAGTTTAGGGTTACCATACCGCTAGGCAAATTGTGCATAATTGTGCCCATCAATCATTGTGCTATCAATATTCAGTACTGATTTCGCGAACAAGATTAGAATTTAAGTAAAGAAAAGGATAATGTCTTAAGATTTCGCTAGAAAGATCATAATCATAACTAAGATACTGTAGTAGTATAGAACATAGTAATAAAAATACCTTTAATATTATACTTACCTGTAATAAAAACATATAATAAATACATTATTTTGATGTTCAATCTGAGGCATTTTACCTTTAATAAAATAAAATAATATCATTGTATGAAAGTACGTTTTGACTAGTAACATATTAGTTATTGACTAAAACGTTAAATGAAAAGATCCTGAAGATGTATAACAGAAGCAAATTAACATTTCTGATATAATTTAATTCAATGATCTAATACTAAATTAAAAATCATTAAAACTATATATACCACGTTCCACGAGTGATTTTAATAAATTGGATAGCATTTTTGCTAACTTAGAATAGGCTTTGTCAGTATAGACGTTGTTGGATTCCTCATGATCGTCCTCGTGATCGTATAATTCGTAGCCGTAATTGATTAACCAGTTCCTTTGAAAAGGTGTACCGTTAAATAACACCCATTCGGTGTATCTGTATCTGTCTGTCCTGACACTGTATCCCATTATTTTAATTTCTTTTCTTGATGGCTTACATGTGTTTCCCCATGGTTGTACTCCTGGTCGAGGATATTGACTGAAGGCAAACGGGTGGCCAGTAAATAGTTTACTTTGTGACTTTCTATACATAATAGGAACCAAACTTTTTCCATCAAAACATAACCTACACTTATCATGGTATTTACATCTCGGTATATTCTTGTCCAACCCGACTAAGTCAGTTAGAGTTGGAAATATATCAATTAGTTCCACAGGTATATTTATTGATTTTGATTTCATTCCTGGTATATTAAATATTAAAGGAACTCTGAGGGCTACATCGAAGTTGCTGTATTTTGACCATAAAGCATTTTCACCCAGTGAAAAACCTGAAAACAACAAACATAATACATATTCTAAGTATAGCTAATATAATATTTTGACAATCCTATAGCAAACAAGTAGTTGAGCGTATGCCAAGTGAATAATGTTGATATTTTGGTATGTAATTAGGACATAAAAAACCTACCGTGGTCACTGGTTAGTATAATGATAGTGTTTTTTCTATCAATGTGCTTAATCAGTTCACCTATTAGATCGTCGATAAATAATGCTGCAGCATAGTAACTTTGTCTTATCTTCAGTATCCATCCTTCAGGCATTACCCCCATAGGGAATAGAATACGGAGACGTTGGATGTCATGTCGATGTCGGATATCCAACCATGGATGCCAAGCCACTAATGGCATTTTTAGTGGTATCTTAGGTGATAACGGTGGCTTCACTCGTGACATAGGAATATTTGCTAAAAAAAATCTTTAAGTGTTATCATCAGCCGAAATTCATATTTACACTACAAACGCATAAAAATGTTATAATTATATTCGGATCCAACAATCTAGTCTTTGTTACTGTACCGCTAATAAGACCGCAAAATGTGTGTGAATGAAGCCAAGAAAAGATGGCAACTAAAATACTTACCAAGGTATTTTTTGGGGAATCTCAGGGGGACATGCGGTTTATGAAAACCTATGGTAAGGAAAAATGGTGTTTTCTTTGTATTTTTATATTGGTTCAAAATTCTAATGCCCTCTTTTAATATTTCTATATCAGGTAATGTATGATTTGGTTGCTTCGCTAACGCTACAGGACAGATAAGATTTTTTTGCCGTTTATTGGTTTTAGAAACGTCACAAACTGCTGCGTCTTGATATTTACTGCTAGGAGCATGGTAATGAGGTTCTGTCCAGATATGAGGACAATGGCTTCTACCACAAATTTTCTCCTCAATGTCGAACACTTTTCCAACTGCATATGTATTGTAGCCGTGTTCTTTAAAAAATTGAGGTAGAGTTTTGAATCTTCTCCCTAGTGATGCTTTGTAACCTTTGGAATCATACAGAGACAAGGAATCGGGTCTTCTTCCAGTAAACATAGAGATTCGGCTGGGAGTACACTGGGCTTGCTGTCAATACATTTATTATGATAAGTATTTGGGACCGTTGCAATATGCTATAAATAACAAACAATAAATATATGATTTTGAAAAAAAGTAATTTTTGGTGCAATAATCAATTCTTACTTTCGTTGTGTTGTGATAAATGTATATTTTGAGGTTTATAATTACCTGAGCGTAAGCGTATTTGAAGTCAATACCTCTTTTTGCCATTTTTTGTATATTTGGCAAATAAACAGTCTTATTCGCTAGTACTCGTAAATCGTCTATAAGTATGAAGACCACATTGAATTTCGTCTTCTTGGTATAATCACTTTTAATTTCAGGATCGCAAAGCATCCAGATCAGTAAAAAGATGTAATCCTTAGTACTCATTACAATTTATTATACGTATTAAGGCTACATGCATTTGTTTAATCGATTAGCCTTAAAGTATCACCAGTACCTGAAAAATATGAAACAACTCGAATATCATGCGATAAATTATGTTAAATATGAATGGAGAAAAAATAAAAATTAATATGTTAACCCATAATTATAATGTTTTTACTTTTTACCATTATTTTTGGAATCAAATAATCTACATCTGGCAAGTAAATATCAGTGACTGTCAATGTTGATGACAGATCAGTGTCAAAATGGCGCCTGAAGTAAATTCGTATTGGTGTGCGTGACCTATGTTTTATACTTTATACAATACACACAGATTTGACGTTTTATGCAATGGGTTTACCAACACAAATAAATTGCTTCATTTGTTTTGTTTAGTACTGTTGTTGCTATCTCACTCAGAGCCTAGCCAGACCGCAAGTTTAAGAAGCACAGCACGATCGTTTTTATTACTTTCCCACACATCTACAATATAATGAGCAAGTGAGTGTCAAAATCAGCCCATTGTCACTGGAAACATCTGTTGTATGTTGTTGTTTTATATTTTTTAATTATAATTTTATTATAGATTTATTATTTATTTAAGGCCGTTAAAGTAATTAAATCAGGTCAAGTGTTGAAGTGAGTGTTCTTGTGTTTTTTAGTTATTGTTGTGACGTCATTGTTTCCGACTGCCAATAAAACGACGCAATTACCTAAATTAATAAAAAATGGAATTAAAATGAAAATTGATCTCGTAAGCAAGGTGAGTCTATTGTATTTTTGTTTAAATTATGTGATTGTGTGTTCGATGCACGTTACTGATCGTTTCGGTGGGAGGTTTGAGTTGCATCGATTTCCTTTGTCCTCGGTCCCTTGGTTGAACACTAATAAATAATAATAGCTGTTCGCACTATACACTCTTCGTATTAATATTTTTGCACTACCAGCTGGTTCGTAATGACGTCTGTTATCGTCTATCTCTCGATCAAACTAAAACTGACTATTGATTAGTGGTGATTAGCTTTTGTTTATATTTCGAAATTATATAATCAAACAATACGCGATGTTTTGTTTTGGACTTATGTAATTCACATGACAATGGCAATTTATCGCTTCGATTGCACCATCTTTTTTTCACAAAAAAATATTTTCTTTTTTTAAATTGTTCATTGTGTTAGACTTACATTTGGTTTGTGCAATTTGTGTAGCTCCATGTACAGAATTCCAACAGCAAGGAACACAAAATCTTCCATATGGATTGCCAAAGTGAAGTATTTTATAAACATTCATCTTGTTGATGAAATAAAATACATGTTTTTGTAAAAATCATAGACACCACTCGATATGTATATCAGTTTAACTAAAATATTATGTGAATTGTGGCTTATTGTGGTTTCCATTAATCTTAAAGTAGGTCCCTAGCTTCTTATTCTGTTGCATATCCATCTAAGCTGATCACAAATGCATTGCTACCTTTGATATTGATAGATAGCTTTCAAGAGTCATGTTGCCCTATTAAGAAAAGAGGTCTTCTTTCCATCCTTATTTATGATAATATCATTATTATGTTCATGTATTTTTTTAGGGGTAATTGTAATCTGAAATAGATTATTGAACTTCCCCTTTTGATTAAAACAGTAAACATGATAAGAAGCATGCAACGTCTCTTGTAAATATAAACAAGATACATTTATTTTTAAATCATGATTATGATGTAAAAATCAAGTGAAGACCAAAAGAAATGACTCATATTTCTATTTTATTGAAAAAAATATGCAATTAAATATTATTGCAATCATCAAAATTACTAAGAGGGAGAATTAACTTAGCCCCTTCATGATTGTGTCTTTGCCACTTTGTTGTTATCAAGGCCAAGAACATTGTTGTTCAGACTCGAATACAAACTTATTTAATCAACAATCATTGCCAGATTTTACTTCCAATCCCTATGATAACTAGTAACATCTTTTTCATATTATAAATCTTTTTTTGTTTTCTAAACATCCTGTAAGCCACTTCATGTACGTATCATGTATTGCTATTTTCATTGTGGGAAGTCATATCAGCTTAAGCATGGGGTATCATCCCGCAAACCATATCATACCATATCATACTATATCATCATAGCTATTGAATTTGTTTTTGCTCAGTAATAATTCTGTACTGTTGTTAAAGTTAGGTTTAATTTAATGATGTTTTTACGTTTATGTGAGTAGCACTTAATAATCCATACCTTAAATTAGTGTTTATTTTTAAAAAGTAAGAAAACATTTATTCTACCATAAAACAAGATTATAGGCATAAAAATTGTTACATAGAGTAAATGTAAATAGTAAGTAAAGTTACATTTACTATAGGCTAGATTACTTTATATACAGCTAGCTACACACACATTAGATATAGCTAGATCTATACCTGAACCTTATACCTAGAATATCTATATCTTTATTCCTAAAACATTTTTTTTTGTAAACAGAGATAATGATAAGACTTTTTTTTTCTAACGCCGTGTTAGGCGCCGTACAGCCAGTATGTCAGCGGAGTCCCCGCGACACGCGCGCTCGGGCGGGCCGCTCACGGTGCCGCCGCAGCCGCCCAGCGACCGCAGCATCATCGACGCGGTCTCCGGGTTCATCAATGACGTCACGCTGTCCTCATCCTCCACCGTCGACCCCAAGGATGTTATACAATGGGCTAGGTAACTTGTAGTTCTGTAGGTTGTTACCAATTTATATTGTCTTCTTGTAGTCATCAATGCACTGGAAAATTGTGTGATTTAAGTTTAGAGCTACGTTGGAAATAAGCACTCAATTTTTTTAACTTGTCCTGTTTAGCATGCAGTTTTACGTAAACGTTGTAACAGAAATCACACATTTTCTTGTTATTCACACTTTTCCAGTAATGTTTAAGTGATTTCATCACTTTAATATGGTATTGACTAAATCCTAACTTAAATATTTACAAATATTTTTTTTTTGGTGTTTAGTAGGCATGCGTTTTTTATAGCATTTTTGCTTTAGGATATCGACGTATTTATGGTAGTTAAAATTGAAAGTTTTTTTTTATTTTGTCTTAAGAAGAAACCACTCAATAACAAAAGTCTAAACTTAAAAACAAAGTAGTTGAAATTATTAACGAATGTCGCACAGGTTTGAAACAGCAGACATAAACGAGCCGACGCCAGAGGGAGACGGCGAGACCGACGTGTCCCCCCTCCTGCTCATCCTGGGCTACGGGTCCGGGGTGCAGGTATGGCTGATCCCGCCCAGCGGCGAGGCGCAGGAGGTGCTCTCGTGGCGGCAAGGCACGGTGCGGGTGCTCCGTATACTGCCCACTCCGCAGCACGGCGACTGCTTCGCGTCGAAGAGGCCCCTCATTGCCTTGTGTGACTCCGCCAGCCCCGGACCGGCGTTTTGCTCCCTCAGCTTTATATCCATCAGGGGTGGAGAGCAGGTCAGTTTTTATAGACTTTTAAATTTTGTGATTAACTCTTTAATAGCTGTACTTGATTTAGCATTTTCGGTGAGGAAATGAAAATTAGTGTACATTTTTCCTTAATGGTGATAAATAACATTGTTGACATGGAAGTAAATATAGCTTAGCTAAAACTTAAATTTTATGTTACTTTAATGAAATACTGTACATAGTCAATTAATTTGCTGGTAAATCAAAAAAGCGCAATTGTAAGTTGAGTAATTATGCAAAAATATTCAAAAATCGTTTTTTGTTAGAGAATTAAAACTTTAATTTTATGATTATAATGTCAAGATTATTGTACATTGTATTAAGCAATTACCATACTAGCTAAATAAAATACGTAAATCTCATTTGATCGTTAACTCTATGAACGTATCAATACATGTAATCTATACATGGGACTTTCACTGGCGGGTAGCTGATGTAATAAGGAGTACCTAACTTAGGCTACTTTTTTCTTTCGTTTAGGCATAGGTTTCTCGAATCGAAGCGAGGGTGGGTCCACTAGTATAATATAAATAAAATCCTCTTCCAACAGGTGAAGAGCATAAAGTTCAAGAACCCCATCCTGGACGTGTTGGCCAACAAGCGTTCCGTGGTGGTCTCATTCTCGGAGCGGTTCGCGGTGTTCGACGCGGGCACGCTGGAGGACCGGCTGGCCGTCACCACGTGCTACCCGTGCCCGTGCCCGCTGGGCGGCGCCGCGCCCGTCAACCCGCTCGCGCTGGGGGACCGCTGGCTCGCCTACGCTGATAAGAAGCTCAATCCATCCAAACGCAGCAGCGGAGGATGTGAAGGTAATTCCTTGCTAAAGTTGGTAAAAATTATTTTCTCCTCGGTTTTAAGTAGTACGGAAATTGGACAATCTTAAATTAAATTTTACAAAGGTTAGGGAAGTTACTATGTATTAATATAAAGTATAAAATATTACGATGAATAGATTATATAGGTGATTACAGTACCATTCAAAACGAAGCTATTGTATTTCAATTTGGTGGTATAGAAATGTTGCTGCAATTCAGTATTTATATCATTTTGTATACAAAAAAAGGATTAAATTTTTCAAATAATGCTTCAATAATACATGAAGGTAGCTAAGGAACAAAAATAAGTACATTATTGCGAAATAATATCATGTAAAAAAAAAAAATTCTTCATTAGAAACATGCATAATAATAGTACAATATGTGTTATAATGAAAAAAAAAATGAATATATTAAACCTAATTTAGTAGCAACATTGATGGGAGAATATACGCGGCGTATAAACATTGAATGTCAAATGCATTGTAAACATTGCAATGGTGTAAAGTAGGGCAGCCGCACCTAGTTCGTCTAGCCGTCTAACAAGTTCAAGAGCCGCGCGCGCGCCGGTCTCAGTCGGGAAACTGGTTTTAATTACACTACTTTACTCTAACATTAACCGTTGTAGTTAACTTTGACACACCAAATAATAAGCGAGTTGATTCTAGTAATGTGGTTTCGATGAATCCTCTCTTGTCTAGATTCATGTCTATACTTTCATCATGATCACAACCTATAACTGTCACCCTGCTGGGCTCGGGTCTCCTCTCACAATGTGAGGTGTACCTACAGGCCTTAGCCCACCACATTGGCCTAGTGTGGATTGGCAGACTTTACGCACCTTTGAGAATTTTACGGAGAACTCTCAGGTGTGCAGGTTTCCTCTCGATGTTTTCCTTCACCGTAGCAAGTGATAATTATTTTCTAATACGCACATAAATTTTAGAAAATCAGAGGTGCGTGCTGGGGTTCAAACCTCGGAACTCCGGTTCGGGAGACCAACGTTCAAACCACTAGGCTATCACTGCTTACTGCTCTTTACGTTACTGCTACAAAAGTCTCCGCATTCGTACAATTTAAATTCTGTAAAAGTTAAGTCAGTCGCAGTCAACCAGTTTGCCAGAAAAACAAACAAAAGAATATGGAAATATCGAGGACAAATATTGTTACGTTGTAAAAATAATAACAAAGTAGGTATACGTTATAAGTTATCAACATTGTATTACGCTTAAATCGCTGGGGGCAAGTGAAACTGTATGATGCAATAAATATATGTAAATGTATAAATATATGTATATGATGTAAAAAATGATTTACATAAAAATATGACAAAAAAAACCTTATCTATAAGGTGCTTACAGAGACAGACTTATACTTACTATTTGATGATCGGCACGAGTGCAAACAATACCTAATACCTATTAGGCGTGATGCGTGATTAACATTCGATCAGAATACTGTTTTTTGTTGATTATCACTGTAGGTTGGTATATATTGTGTTTGTGAAACGATAAAACAAGAGATTGTAACAATCGATAAACTATAGCAAATCTGTAGGAAGCTGATTGATTTATGATCATAATGATGATCGATCGAGGAATCTGCAGGCAAATGATTCATAGTTTATGGATACGCAGTGGGCTATGACAAAATAGAAAGACTATTATTTTGTGGCACTACTCCTTTAGTTGAATAATGAGATTTCAAGACGTACCAATTAATTTGTATATTTACGAGTATCTACCGTAAATAAAATAATACAAAGAATAAACCAGTGTTTGACCAGAGATGCAAACAGTAGCTAATTACATCGATCCCTTTTTTATCTGAAGTAATACATTTTATCGCGAGTTTCTTCCACATTATGTGATGCTATATCAGTTTCTCTATACGGAATAAGGTCGAATTCAGAGTAACGAGAAAACCCGAATAGATAAATAAATTAACTTAACAGAAGTAACAGATAATAAAATCCGCTCGGTCGATAAAGGGCGATGACTCTTGTATTGACCTTACGCAATTACGCATCCACTGTGA
>LGAG01000613.1:851900-884779 GCA_001278395.1 Lerema accius | reverse complement strand
GACTCCAGCAGCTCTGTGTAGACTGGGTGACGTCACTACGATGCTTCTAACACCATTACACCATAGACACTTGTATACTTCGAACAAGTAAACAATCTTTTCATTATGTTTATTCATTTCATTCATAAAAACAGAAATTTGTTTTTTGTTCTTCAACTTGTTTTTGTGTTTGTCTTACTTTTGAATCAATAATTACAATAAAAAGACATTGTATGATTGTTTACTTTTTCTATCAAGATCGTAACGAAGTAAACACTCAGAACTAAAGAAAAAGTATTTTTATTGATCCGTAGTTAAGGCGACCTATGGTTAAAATAGCTCCTAGGTCGTTCGTATTAAGGCGTTAATTTAACCATTAGTTAATATTTTAACCGTTGCTCGTCTTAACTACGGATCAAAAAACTGACCTTAAGACGGTTAACCTGCTGGTTACTATGCTACTTCTAACACCACGTAAATACTCATGTTAGACTTTACTTGGATTAAATTTCTTGTTACTAGTTAACCGCTTAACGTTATAGTTATCGCAGTAAAATTGACGCCCTTAAGTGTCAATACCATAGCTACTTAAATGGAGTTTTGCTACGTCTAAAAATATCAGATTTATCATAATTTGCATTTAATATTGGCATAACATTTTTCAAACTAAATACGTTTCTATTCCAGCGTAGTGCCATTGTCGACGCGATAATTATAACGCTAAGGCGTTAACTTCAAGCTGAAGTAATTTTTTTGGCGTTTATTACTTTTTTAACACCACAAATTTATAGCTAATTCATAGACACTAGGATTCACTGTGCCCTGTAAGGGTGAGTGTTTATGTCAAATTATGCAGTGGTTTTCAATCCTTGTTGAGCAGGTATTTCGTACTTACCTGGTGTTAGAACCGTAACGATGTAACTACGTCATCGAGTCGAGAGCGATCGCCGATAATGAGTATGAACATTTTGCATTAGTTTTATCGATACTTAACTTTAATCGTTTAAAATAGGAAGTATGATCGAATGTTATGAGGCTATATAATAATATGTAAATTATATCAAATTATCATTTTTTTTTCAAAAGACTGTCCCACTTTTGTGATCGTCTCTTCTATAAAGACGTGACACAATGTTGACCTCTATTTGATGTAATTGACGTTTCTATACGTTAGCTAGTAGTATCGATGAAATTAATGTAATTTGTGAAATGTTACGAGTAAGACTTTTGAGAATCTTCTCAAAAGCATTTTAGTACTTATACTTAAATATAAACTGAAGAACATTTGATGTTTTAGTGTAGAACAAGTAATTTTAAATATAAGATCTATTTTTATACTTGGGAGAACATTAGATTTTTTGTTTCTACATTGGTAAAATAGTGATTTTTTTTGACATATTGACGACGAAATAGTGTTTGTAATTTTTATTTTTGACTTGGTTTGTAAAAGCCATTATCTTGTGTTTTTATGTTAAGTTATATTATAACCGCCTGATGACATTTATTCGAATACATTTAATAATATTTTAGACAATTTTGTTCATACTATAATATTATTTGTGTGTGTGATATTGATAAGGGAAGGTGTTCAGTATTGATGGAAGTTATAATTTATTGGCATAATCGTTTTAAATCATGTTATAATTATTGGTATTTAATTAAAATAATAAAAACTTATAATCGCATTGAGAACGCTGATTTATTGAGATGGTTAAAAGTTGTCGTGAGGTTTAGTAGTTATAAAAACTACATTAATCGATTAAGGAATGCTTATTATATCGTGATTTTTTTATATTATTAAAACATAAACGCATAATTAGTTATAAGGAATTTTCTTATAGTAATAGACAAGTTAGTTTTGGTTTATTGTAGTCAATCGTATGTTATGATAATTATGATTATGTTAACTGTTAAGTATCATAATAAGTTTGTGAAAGAACTCTAGAGGGGATTCAAGTAAGACTAGGCGCGTACTGGGCAGTCAGACGAACATAATTATGACGTTGTATGAGAGTCCGCACATATACGCAACCGCGATTTTTTTCCCTTTAACTATTTCGGCTGCCACAGCCTAGTGCTCGCCTAGTCTTAAACTATATGTAGTGTTATTAAAATTGTAATCTTTAAGCTGCCGATGAGTCTCAATTAAGAACTTATTGTTTTCACAAACTTAAGGCTACCTCGGCAGATGTAAGGTTCATACTATACATTTTTAAATACATAAATCTTGAAAAAAAGCAGAATTGTTAAACGTTAATCAATTAAAAAAATTAATTTTTTTAATATTGCTAAAAATTATTGTTTTTTTATTATTATAAACAGCTAAGCAGGCACTTATTGCCTATTCATGATTAAATTGCATTGACCCATTAAGCAAATAGCTGGGGAGCTAGTACCTAGTCACCTTACAACTGTCAACTGATTGAATCCATAGTTGCTTTAAATGTTAGCGACCACTGAATAAGAGAAAAGGTAAGCCAGGCATCACAAATTGCGTACAATTCGTCTTGTATGAACGCTCCACCCCTCCACCTAAAATGAACAGAGGAAAAAAGTTCAAACTATTTGCCGAGTGGGTTTATAGCCTAAAACATATTAAATTACTGCATTGGGCAGTTATTCAGTGGTCATTTAAATGTCAAGTCAGTCCATGTTCATATCAAGGGGAACATTGTATTGTAATAGTGAAATCATGCATTTTATTTATCGTAACTGTGATATATAGTAGAAAGTAGACACGGTATAATAGGTTTAAACACGTACTTTATACATCCCCCAATCTCCTCATTTGGCCTTTTGGTTTAAACATTCCACTTTACAACAGAGTAGGATAACTAATTAATATGGTTGGCAACAGTAGATTTTTTTTTAATTTAAATAAAGGAGTCGATCATAAATAAATGTAGAATTTTCCTGCAAAGTAAGGGTTAACTTTTCTATAGCAAATTCTCAAAGATAGGAATATTGTTATCAATGCTACATACACTCATAGGTCCAAATTAGGATTCCCTTTGTAGTGGGATCCATGAATACAAATAGAAAAGGAATAAAACACCTAGATCGAAAATAAACCTAAATTCATAATTCTATTACGAGTCTTCAAATGGATTGAATATAAAAGTCATTTGACGCAATGTTTGATTTTATTTTAGAGAAAAAGTTATACGAATATATAATAGCCAAGTTAATAAAGTTATACAGTGAAAAAAAAAAGAAAAGGAAAGGTTATCTTTTGTAGCAGTAGGTACATATATTAAAATATATTCTTTTTTAAGCGGATATCTTTTATGTTTCATAATTCAACGTGTAATTCAAAGGATGCATTCGACCGAATGCAAATTGTCTTCCTTAGCTTATTTTGCACAATTTGAGTGTCGTTTTTCACTACATTTTATATATCTATTATTTACTTTTATATAATATCTTTTTCGATGGCTTAAGATACTATGTTCTGGATCTGTATTTCAACGGAAGCTTTACTTAAGTAACCGAAAAGGAATAATTGATAATCATTAGAATATTTTATATCATACGCCATGTAAATGATAAACTAAGTTTAAGTTCAGTCTAATGAGGTAGTACCTAATCTAGAACCATAGGTAATAGAAATTAGATGTAAAATGATCTCGTTTCGTTAGTTAATTTCTTGAAAATACCTTTGGCAGTGTGAATTCTAACATTTGACAATAATAGTGTCTCATTGTGGTTGTTTTTTGTTTCTACGATATAATTACAAACTATACAGTAAATTGTTTGTTTGTTATCGTAGTCAGTACAAGCTAGCGACCGCGATAGATAGTGGACATAAGTTTAGAAGCCCCCCAGCGGCGACGCTATGAACTAATGAAAATTGGAAGTTAATATCAATGAATATTTTACTATGAAAAAGATCGGAAGTTAGTTTTATCTAATTACAATAGATTAATTTAGAGAAAATAACGATTTTGTAGTAGAAAAATCGGATTAAAAGTAAATTACTGTTAGGAGCGGTAGTACATACAGCTAGACTCTAGACTAGAGAAACCCAGTTTATGTTACATAACTTACTCGTACATACATATTTGGACAATAAATTGTTGTTGTTTTTTGGTAACTTGTTGAAATTTTTCACGTGTCATATTTATCTACTGTATGAGATCATGAATATACAAAATACTAAAAGTTAACATACCATAGAAACCAAAACATATTGAAAAGGGTTTTAAAATGTATATTATTTCATTCGATTCTTTTTTAACAAAAAATAAGTGTTGCCATTGTGTTACATTGATCAGATTGGATAGCATTAAAGAAGCCAATGTTCTAGCAAAAAGGTGTAATTTTAAAACATAATTTTAAATCTGGAGGCATTCTTTCTCTATGCCAAATTAGATTTTTGCGATATTGAATATAAAGTAGGTAAGGTATGCATGTGATATGAAACGACACTCCGAACTATATTTAATAAGGAAAAAAACCTGTCTTCAAGTTAGGGCAGTATCTACTCAACTCAATCAGCTTATAAAATTTTCTAAATTTAAAATAAAGAATACGAATGTAGGGAAACATGGTTTTTCATTTAACGACATGGCAAAGATACTGCAACGACGTATGATGTTAATGACGTATTATTACGTGGCAATAGTATCGTGGACGACATTTCCATGGGAATAATTCCTCGTTGCGCTCTTTGTCGTGTTGTCAAGGAAGAACCCGACAATGAATGCACACAAGAAAAAAAAACTAAATCGAAAGTTTTATTTTCAAATTTTCGCCTCCTCAGGCCGAAGAAGTATAGAAAACATAGTTTTAACTAGTGCTTGCTAATCTAGACTCTTCTGAACTGCACTTAAGGTTAAAATTACCGTGCATTCATTGTAATCGTTCAGTTTCAATTATATTTACTGAAATTTGGTCAGGGTAACATGCCATATACAATCTATTATATTCTCATATTGAACTTCAATTGGAGTTGTCGGCATTATTCGATGCTTAACTTTCCTTATACACAATTATATCAATGTGTGCGTTAAGTTTTCCTTCTACTTATTAAACGTATAAGTAGTGTATGGCAAATGTGTGCAATTAATGATGCAATTGTGTGTGCCATATACATTTTATAGTTATATAACATGTGTAATAAACAAACCAAGTAATTTTAAATGTAATATTACATTCTCTTCGGGCAATATGTTGCTGCAATATTGTTATTTCCATATTCCTTTTTTATATTAGACTTTACTATTCAAGGTAAATATGTGTGCATAATTATGTATTACGACTACTTTCAACCCTACAAAAAAAAACCAAAATATTAAGTACGGTAATTGTCAAAATGTACGTTCCGTTAACTTACTTTTTGATTGAAAGTTTTTGTATGGCTAATTAAAAAAAATAATGTTATGGTGGAAATTAATTGTGATGGTTGGATGTGATATGATATGAATACAATGTGTGTCGTGTGGCTATTGTCGCTACTGTAAGCTATATTCCTATATTTTACTAAGTTTACATTGTTTATAAGACTTCATACAATATAACATGGATTGTGTAAATGGTCTTTTATTTACATTCCTTTTCCATTGAAAAAGTAGCTTCTTCCTTCTCTTTTGGTAGGCAAAGTGTCTGTATTATACCATTATATAGCTGATCCGATAAACCTCGGAGATATTTGTATACGAAAAAAAACTGACTATTTTTATTTGCACCATATTTTAAAATGATATCGCCTTTGTCAAGCTATTTGTGCTAAAAACTGGCCTTTACTTACATACTTACTTATCATTACTCTCTTGACTCCTGGCATAATTGAGATATCTATCTTGCCTGTGCATCGATGGATGTCGATAAAATAATGTTTTGTATACACGGTACATTTACTATATGGGGTCAGGATAAGAAAATGATACTAGATATTAACGTTGTTTACAATATAATTATAAAACCGTGTAACAATACAATATTATTTTAAAACTATACAAAAAAAATTAAGGCACCTTTCAATTATTTATAATACGAGATAAATAACTCCGAAATATTTAAGTACAAAGACAAATAACTATACATAAAGTTTTATAAATAGAATCAACATAATAGATACTATCAAATATTGTAATGAGATTGCTCAAAATACTGTTAATAGAAATTACATTAAAAATTGAGATTTTTAGTACAATGGAGCAGTCTGATCGACTAAGCTCTAATAAAAATACTGAAAGTTTAAATACATTTTAAGTAACTCTTAGGTATGTTATACAAAATTGTAAAATCAAATATAAAAATGTTAATTCTTTAACAAATCTACTTATTGAATATGAAGTGAGAAAATTGGGAATAGAATTAACAAGACACATTTTATTTTAGTTTTCATGACACCTCGCTAATAGATAAATTTTAACACTCAAACATAAAAATACCACATTAGGCTGCAATCACATAATGTTAACATCGTGCATTTCGAATAAAGAATATCCTCTCGTGACGTCATTGATAAAACAAAACAAATCACGCGTATACCATGTTTGGTGTGCAAGCGATATTCATCCATATTCGTGTGGTATAAGTCACAGAATCAATGTGATTAAAAATAAGGTAAATATCTTAAGTACCACGTGCTACTATATTCAGTGCACGTATGTCCTACTATTAATTACAAACAATGTCATCTTACAATTAATTAATATTCCTAATAATATAAAAAACCTTATCTTCATTACAAAATACTGATTATATGTTTGTGGTAATGTTAAAAACTTGTATAAATATTTACTGGACGGAAATTCAGGCCTTTACATTATTATTATAATAAGTATTTTTAATACTAACGCATCCTTTATATAATAGTTAAGTATATCTATCCATAATACCTGTTAAATCATGATTACGTAATCAGTTAATCATGATTTATTTTTTTCATTGTGTTTATAAATAGATCTGAGCTAAATATAATTTGCGGACATATATTTTAACTCTCAAACTAGGCACTGTCTAATTAATCATCATCATAACCTACATCCATACTGGGGTTGTATATCATCGCATAAGAGGATCAAACATGAGGCGTAATTTGAACTATTATTAATTTTTTTTAACTAAACGTCTACTTTGTTCAATCAATAAATGGGATGCTCAATCTTAAATCCTTCACCCGCAAAAAATACATTTGTATTCAAAACAAAAGATAAAATACGAACAAAAAATTACTCCTCATGTCATACACAGCGTATAGCAACCCTTATTATCAGAGTGTCATCTTTAACAAACCCGTTCCTAACTACATCACTTACCACTGCATATTCTGTATATCCAAAGCCTCGGACACATATCTCAGCTGTAGGCTTTCTGAACGCTATCAGGTTTGAGTTAGACATCATGGTGTCTCTTTGTGTCATCTCTTGGTCCACTTGATTGATCATCGCGAAGGATATTCGACCGTTGAAGGGCCATTCAAGGCACTCGTCATACTCCGTCTTCATTAGATGCACGTGCAGAGCGAAGCATAAGGGATTTTGTGGGGATATGTTCAGACGGACGCAGAATCTGGATAGATAAACATGTTAAAAATTTACTTACTATCACTATCATTGGGGATTACATTTTTTTTATTACTTTATTAATTAATGGGACATACACGTCACTCGTTAGTACGAGAACTTGAAACAAAACCAGTGTTTGATAGAGACGAATATAGTTTATAGAATATAGACTTGTTTAAGAAACGTAATATGTGTGTTGGAGTTGAGTTCATTAATGTGTTAAGGCAACTATACTACTAAACTTACCTATACCCATTGGGTGAGGTATAAAAGCCAGGGCTGTACAACATTTTATAGTGATCTTTCAGCATTGCATTGAGCCTCGCATTAAAGTTGTCAATCTTCCAGATGTAGTTCCCCATACAGTATCGTAACAACATGTCATTATTCTGCTTCATCTTAGCCACTGCAAAGGCCGATAGTTGCTTCGATATATTAGCTATCACTATGTCCTGCTCTCTATTACGTTGTTCTAATACTACGACGCGTTCGTATAATGCTCTGAAAGCAAATAGAATATTACAGGCACTTCTAGCCTTAAAATAAATTATTTTCTGCTTATAACCAATCTTAGCTTAAGAGCGCTATTTAAAGATATTTGTGTATGGCAAACTGACTCTTAAAATAACGACTTTAGGCGTCAATTTACCATACGCAAATGAAGCTTGATATAGCGCTCTTCTACTAAGGTTGGTTTATTAATCAACCCTAGTTATCCTTACCTAATCAGTGCACTGGTATTATTGAGAGGCGCCGTACTCTTAGCTCCGTTCTTATCTGGTGCCTCCCATAAACTCATGGCTTCCTGCTCCTTAGCGTCGATGCTCGCGTTAGAAAGATCGTTGTCGATTTTGATTTCCGAATACGCATTCATCAGGTACTGAAATTGATACACATGGAGGAGATTTATTAGTTGTACATAAAAGGTGTGTAAATATGAAAGAGATTTAAACACATATTTATACATGGGGTGGCATAACATGATAGTATGTTTAATTATGTTACTAGCAACTTAGACAGATAAAACTATATAGCTCTAGTGGTGAAAGAATTTAAAAAGTTGCATAAGTAAATTCAAAGATTATTCAAAAATCACACAAATTCACCATTACCTGCTTATAACATAAGTACATAGAGTTGCTTAGGAAGATTTTTAATAAATTTTTCAGTTAAAAATATTACAAAAATGGACAGTACGACTTGCTAGTTCTATATAATAAAACTCACACTCATATGGCTCTGCACATCAGTTTGCAGATGATTGTTCATCTCCTCCTGACTGTCGAAGGTTTCCTTGCAGCCCACAGCTTGGAAGGAGCACGGTACTCTAACATCAGACTGTGTTGAGTTTTCTGGCTGGTTGTACTTGCATTCTGCTATGTGTGCGTCCAGGTCTAATGGTGTTACTTTGACTGTGCAACCTGAAATGGATTTTATGGCCCTGTACTTATGATTTATTATAGCTTGACAATAATTTCTACTATTTATGGTAAGTATTGAATTCAGTCTAGAAAAGTAAGCAAATGTAGCCTTTGGACTAGAATTAAGGTTTGACTACATTTCAACTAATGGTTTTATAAGATAGCCGAAACCTTTAAGCCTAAATTATAAGTTAAGTAAGATTAGATTTAAAATCAAATTGCCATTTAAGTTAACTAAAAGATTACAATTTAGTTAGAAAGAATTACATACTGTAATTTTAAAATAGACTTTAAATTCTAGGCAATATACATCAAGGAAGAATTACTTACTGTCATTTTAAAATAGACTCTAAATTCTAGGCAATACACATTAAAATCAAAGTAAACATTTACCTTTAGATGTAAATGGGCAAGACATCCTGTGCTCTTGAATCTCTCTCTTTGTGTAATTATCAGGGAATATATCCACTTTCATACTGAGGTTTATGTTGTCTATTGGACAATGACCACTATTCCTGTAAAGGAAGCATTTACAAACATATAAGTAGGTTCTATATTACATAATACTATATTACGTAACACTATAATTTATTACATAAAACTATATTACATAACTTAGGGCCTAGCTAGTGTCTTTATAAGTCAGTTTCACACTTAGAGCTAAAACTAATATAACATATTATGTGTGTATGAACATTGTAGTGTTGACAATGACCATAAAAAAACCACGCTAAAAATATTTAAAAGATACCTAATGATAAAAAGAATCATACAAGTATTTACTTTGGAACAGAATTTATAAGAATTTATTTTATTTAATTTTTTATTATAAAGAAGATATGAAATAGATTAGTACATACTGCAACCATGAAGTGATGCAGCTTTTGCAGAACTTATGACCACATGTAGTTATGACCGGGTCTCGGAGCCAGTTAAGGCAAACCGGGCATTCATATCTCGACTCGGGCTGGTCACTATCAACTGTTTCATTCAATGCAGTGATGCCCATAGGCTGCAAGTTGTTTAATCATGACTATAATTATAGTAATTATCCATAAAGTCAGTGTTAAAGTAAGTTAGTTATAAAGTTAGTTACTTATTATGTATATTGTATAGTATAGCAAGAAGGACGAGGCTAACTATTTGGCCTAGGAGTGGCAATAATTTGTATAATTCTGAAATAAGTATAAAAATGAGCTTAATTCGAAGGCAATACAATATTTATTAAACCTTTGTCCACAATACAAGCAACAGAATAGCTATAATTACACAAAGTACCTACTTATTTGTTGTTTGTTAGTATGACTACCAGTTAGCCCAGTGATATAAATGTTGGCTTATAACTTAGTGAATGTTTAAAAAATGAAAGACAATGATTGGTGATTTTGTTAACAAATCTATATTAGTTACTTATTTATCAAATTCTGCGCATGTTTTTAAGCTACTGTTAATGGTGTCATTGTCATAGAATTTTAATAAGGTATCATTAGTCACCAATCACAGCACATCACAGAATTTAATTTATAACCTAGAATTATTAACATTTCACTACAATACTTGAAGTTTAAAAATAATCACCTTATTGAATCGTAATATCTCTTAGATCTCGTTCAAAATATAATTAAAACTTTTTTTAGAATGCTCGCAAGTAACAACTACAACTTATTATACTTACTGCAATTCCTTCGGATGCATTTTTTGTTTTGTTTCTGTCCATTGCAAAAAAGGCCATAACTTTAGACCTTTTATGCGGTTACGGTCAACTCAAAAAATTGTGTTATTTATTTTATTTTTGCAGGGCGACTGCAACTCCCAAAATACAAACTTTTTGACAGTTTTTGACTTATAGTGGGAAGGGAAATGACAGTGACGATCTGAATCTGATGAATGAATTTTGGCAATGGCAATGACATTATGAATACAAATGACAACGTCATGTAAATGACGGTTTACGCGGAGTCAATTTTTTTTAATCTATGTTCGAAGCCGAATTATAACAAAGGTTATATTTTTTACTTATTAAATAATATAAAATTTATGGATGACTAAATAAGTTTAAATAAGTCTATAATTATCAGTTAACAATTAAACAGGGGTCATTGAATTTAAAAAGTTAATGATTGGCTATTTCAAGAAGTTTTTTACTTTTTGGTATTATGGCAACACACGCTATGGAGACTTCCCAGGCGCGTAATTTTAAAAGGTATATTATAGAATTTACCTACATAATGCTCCTGAAATGTTTCCCGCCTTTTTAGTAGATAATATCTTTTTGGCTCCCCTGTAAAGTCTTGGTTTGTCCCTTACAACCTAGTTTGTGGTCCCTTACGACATTTGAGATTTCCAGCGTCGATATCTACATAATTATATAACTCAACTATACTAAATATTTGCATTACAGAAATTAATATAGGTAAGTATAGATATCTACTTGCTTTTTTTTCTGGAACATAATTCAAAATACAGTTTAGGTATACACTGTAGGTACCTACTCTGAGAAAATTGAACAAGCTAATGAACAAGTCAAGAAAAGTTTAGCTACAATTATATAATTCCTTTTTTCTATATCTGGTTAATTTAATTACGCTGTTTCAGCTACTTACCACATTATTATAAGGTAGTGTATGAAATGAGGACTACACGTCACACGTCGCATTGTATGCTTATATTACTTTTGATATCTCCTAAGTCTCATCCGGTCAAAAATGAAAAAGAAATATTTTTTTTTTGTTTAAATTTTTCTTCGGATATATTTACGGAACTCTGAGTCAAGCTGATCTTTAATCACGTCGTGTTCGTCTACACCCATTTGTAAAAAGTCTGTCTACAACACTGTCAGTCAATACATCATGTATTGTTAGTAAGATCATGATGGCCTTTCTTTGTTAATGTTATCTAAGCATTTGTGAATGAAGGTTTGGGTGTAATAGACGCCATCCATCTGGGTTCTGCGCTGTCTATAAGTTCTTGCCGCAGTTGGGTTATGTTTTGTGGGAGTATGTATGTATGTAGGTGTAGTATGTATGTCCATTTTTTTGGTACGCCCTAGGCTCCAAAGGGCTTGTCGGATTTCAACAAAATAATATTAGGTGTCATTGTAAGGGTGACAGGCCTATTTTTTCGTTAAAATAAATAATTAATTAATTACTCTCACTATCTAAAATTACCTACTAAAAACGACTTAGGTACATAGTTAACTACTAAACTAATTTGCCTACTGACTAACGGTCCTACAGTCCTATTTCACGACATCACAATTTCCAGTTTGTTAACGTTCGAACTTCGAAGTACTGTAACAACAATGTAAAAGCTTAAATTGGATCCAACAAACATCAGATCTGTTTAGTAATATCTGCAATATATTTGATTACAATAATGTAAGGAAGCCATTCTGAAGTTATGCAATTAGGATCGGATAACACTCGATAATCATCTTCTAATCTAACAATAAACGAACTAACTATCTAATACTGGAATTACTTGATTGTAGTATTTTTTATGCGACTGCGTTACAAGGAGGGTAATGTTTTTCGAGTGTATGTATACACCCTAAATTGATTGATAGATTAAGCCATAAGTGCAATGGGATTTGTTATTACTGCAGGAGTGACATGGCTATTTAATTTTTAAACATACAACTCCCCTCGCTCAAAATATTACAAGTTGGGATTTTAGTTTATAAATTAAAGATACCACCTTAATATTATTACTTTACTATACACACATTTCAATATACTTACATATAATTTCATATTATTATGTTATATACTTAACTAACATAAAAGTAACATTAGATATATTTTGTACATAAAAAAACTTAAATTATATTTAGGTCTAAAAATTACAAACACACAAATTACAGGTCTAAAGGATCTTCTCCTCTTATGTTGTTGTGTCTTTACGGTCACAGTATAAAAACCATGTAAGTTGTATTATAGGTGCATATGAGTATGTAACAGTTATGTTGCAATTTAGCTAACTCATAGCTATTTGCATTGTTTGTTTATCCATTCACTTGTCGGCACGTACATCACATGTAAAAGTTACTTGCTGTTATTGTGTAATTTTTAGTGTTAATTTAATTTTTGATATGCATCGAAGGATGCGCCGTAACCTATTAATGACCCGCTCGCCATAATAGACTCGGGTTTCTTCTAGTAACTAAGAAGGTCTGGGGCATACCGCATCACGCTGCTCCAGGCCTGGGGCATACTACAACACGCTGCTCCAGACGTAGTAACGGCCAACTAAAGTGTCGGAAATGTCGCCTGAACGCCTCCGACATGCCTTAACGACTATCATTTAACGATAATAACCGGGACCGACGCGACGGCTTAATGTGCCTTCCGAAGCACGGTAGCGCTTAAGTAGAGTTCGGTTAGTAGTGGTGACACATCGTAAGGTCAATCAAGGTGATTCATATTTGTTGTAATAATATTAGGAACATAAATATCTAGGAGATAATTGTGTAACAGCTTTTTCGTCGTAGGGCTTCATCTTCAATTACTACTAGATAGAGGAAAATTTTAAAACTCTGTCCTGAAAAATTGCAATTTGCGACTTACGGCATTGTATTAAGAAAGGGCGATTGTACATGGATCTTAATAGTATTGAATTTACTCAAAGTATGTAAATAATTATATTCAAATCTCCATAATAAATATATGTTATTTATATGAAAACCGAAACAGGGTTAGAATAGAATTCGATCCGAGCGTATTGGATGTTTAAAAATTATGTAACGAAATAAATGTAGAAAACTTGTATTACGTCTACGCTATTCTTGTTTAGTCAAAAGAAAAGATATAAAGTTATGAAATACAGCCATCTGGTAACAAAATCCGAAATGAGGTGCTCGAATTCACATCGAATGTATTTAATTTTTATCTAATGTCTTAATGAAGTAGAGCACACAAGTAAAATTGTTTTATTTTATTTTAGTCAACCTAGGTAGGTAATATTTTTAGCTTTTATAGGCCAAGTTTATTGTAGCATACGACAAAGTTGAACAATATTATGTAATTATGTTCCTACCTGCGAAAAGCTTTAAGTTACTTAGTTACGTAATCGGTAATAGGAAAGAAAATCTTAAAATAATCTACCTAAATCACAAAAATAATTGAGTGTTTTTGTATGGAAGAAGTTCTGGTATAGGGCAGTTTATAATAAGCAATTTTTTACATAACTTAAATAATTAAAGGGTAGAAAGAAAATAATTTGTTTACGTGTGATAAATCACAAATAACATGAATCGACTACCGTGCAGTTTTAATTTTTTGAAGAAAATATTATTACATCAATATTGATAACTCAGTTTTTAGGCCTCTTGTACACACACGTTTTTTCGGCGTAAAAATCCACGATGAATTCGCCGTGCGTAGGCGCGGTCGTCAGTATTGTATGGATTGCTATGAGAGCTTGTACACAGTCGCGGCTGAGTTACGGCACGGCGGCGCCGCCGTGTGCACCGTGCGTCCCCCTCGGCGCGCCGTGTCTACGCACGGCGAGATTTGTACCAGTGTTGTATGGCAATGTTCGTGAGCGTTTCCACGACGCCGGACGTTTTCACGGTTTAGTGACAGTCTGTTTAGGTTTTAACTGAGATGAATATAAATAAATATTGTCTCGACCGGTAGCTTTGCCGGGCTATGTACATGCTCGTACGTTTTTTCTACCGCACGGCAAACACGCCGTACGGTCAAAAAAACGTGTCATGTACAAGAGGCCTAAAGCTATAATTCAATAACTGTTCATTAATTGATTTATTCATAAAAGTTACGTTATTAATGACTGCGTCGTACATATTTATGGGTACGAAAATTGGTCTTGATAACCGGAAAAAATAATAAACCGTGGATTTAGGTTAGTGTGCTACCGATATTCTGTTCGTCGATTTTGACATACTAATTCAAATTCAAAATTATTTAAGCATGTTCCTATATAGCTATTTTCCGAATAAACTGTGATTTTTTTTTAAAACATACATACTAAGGAATCAATTTCGCCTATTGCATCTAGTTTTATTATAAAGAATAATGAAATAAATAAATAATTATTATAAGGTGTCTCCGTAATAAATGCGATAGTTCGATTTTACCCGTAGGTTTAAAAGTTATTAAGAATCAATGAACATTCCATATATTTGTTCGAACTTACATGAAGTTTCATTACGTAATAGCGATAAACAGAGATTCTCCACAAGTCCCCAGCGCCTATTATAAAATAGATAAGTGGCCGGTAACATTGTAATTAATTCAGTAAATACTATCGGTTCTCGATTCATAATATTTCATGTAACTATCGGTAGTAGTCACGCCAGCGCGAACAAACACTATTACTCATGAGAAACTGTAGTAAATGAAAAATTTCTGTCGTACAATTTTTTTTTATTTATGCTCGTTATAGGATATTAGGTTTGTCCGAATCATTGTTAGAGTGCTTATGGCGAAAAAATTTACATTTTTACTTCCAAGTTAAGTTATTTATTTTGCTGAGGAACTGAGAGCTCACTTAAAGAAAGTCAAAATTGTAACATAATTTAAATTACAGTATAAACATTTCTATCGTAATCCATTTATTTTTACAACTCTCTTAACAAAATAAGAATTTGAAAAAGGCGCATGTCTGTATCTGAACTGAACTAGTTACAATCTTGTTGTGATGCAGTAATAGAATATTACAATAACCACATTACTTTTTTCGGTCAATCACTTATGATTAAAAAAAAAGTTGCAATCATGAATCACTTTAGCTTGATCTTAAAGCCGATAAAGCAGATCGACAGCAAATAGTAGCGGCTGCCGCACGAGTCGATACGGCAGTTTTTGTGCGGGCGAGCAGGGTCGATCAACCTAGTTTAACGGTACGCAGCCAGCTTCGTGTGGAGTGCGGTGCGGAATGCGGAGTGCGGAGTCCAGAGTGCGGTGTGGAGTGCGGAATACGAAGTGCGGAGTGCGTCGCCGATCTTGCATCACTGACCACCGAGCACCGTGTAAATGACGTGTGACTGCAATACTGACGTTTTGACTATTTAGCCTCTTTAATGGTGTTCAAAGCTGTCCCCAAGCGCCATACGCATAGCGGCGATATTTTGTACACAAGATCATGTTGAAGCATAGTGGGTGTTTACAATAAAAATTGGAGCGCGAGACGCTCATTCTTTGATTTGTTAAATAATTCGCTCTTTTTTTCCTGTTGTTTTTTTTATTTCAAAAATATGTGCAAATGCAAAAATGTCTTCATTGCTTCTTGGTTCGACTTATGAAATAATTTAAAAAGTAGGAACCTATGTTTTACTTTAGATGTCATTTTTAGTTTACAAAAGAAATAGAAACTGTTGATTATAAGACTAGACATAAAAATAATACTTAATAATACTCCAACCATAAATAAGACAACGCTAAAATAACCTATCCACCATTGCAGCTAGCAACAAGGAAGGCTTGTTACGAGTACCTTACATCATGAAAAAATAAATGTATTCATGAATTCAAACTTCCTGTTCTATTCTACTGACGGTTCAAGATCGATGCGACCGATTATCCGACACCGACGGTAGATGCATCGGAGCGTCCGATCGGGCAGCTAACGGTATCCGACGTGAACACGACACGATACCAGCCAGTACTGATAAGACAGGAAGGGCTTTAGTTGATAGCTTGATACTCGTTATCACGTTTATTGATATCGTCTCTCAAGTCCTGAATCCGTTACTTGCTCCCTAATCATTTGTAAGCAGGGAAGAATAATTCTGTTGGAAAAAATCTGAAATTAACATCATTAGTAACTTGTTGAGCAGACTAATGATAAGAGCCCATATCACAGATATTTGACAGAAGCCTGCATTATTAAAACCAATCGAGAGTAACCACGACGAAGTAAGAATTTTATTGTTACACCTGGATGATATTAGTAAATTGGTTATACTTTCTTTATTTCTTGGATCACAATTATTTCGTTTGATGACAGCCTTACCGAGAGAAATGATAACAAAGGCTCTGAAGCTAAGCCTTACGTAACTGCGACTATGTAATAGTTGACGAGGTTGAAGTCGGAAGTTAACCCTACTGCGGTTAGTTTATAGGACATGTAGGCACGCGCGCAGATAGTGCACCTATCATACTGTCTCAGAAATAGGATACTGGCTAGAGCGTAGGCGAGTGAATTTACAGTGTCGAGAAACGGCACTCTTTGGATTGAAACTAAATCTAAACAGGCCATACTTCTACTGACACGTTTAGGTGCAATATTGAGAGTAAGATTTGACGTTCTTTTCACCTTTGGCTCTTTTGAGGTTCGACCTCAATGCTGATAGAGATAGAAATGCATGCTACAAATGGACTTCATCTACCCTTAAATCGTAAATAAAGCCCACAGGAACTGATGAAGGAGGACTTTCTGGTAAGAGGTGCTATTGTTGAAGGTCGCTGGACTGACTTTGATACATGGATCGCTGTTTAATGCAGTAAATCCTTGTGACTAGTAGTAGAGTTTTCTCATTTCCAGCTTATCTTCAGGTTAGTCTGCTTATTTTGTCCCAGACATTACATATAACTGTGCTCATTTGTCACTAAGAAGGCAGGTGATAACCTTTAAGAACTAAATTTGTTAGATGTTAACGCCATGGATATGTAAATATCCAACCTAATTTTAAAAGTAACCTTTCTAACACCTGCTAAAACATCTATCTCTCGACAGCAATGTGAAGAAATTGGCCTCGCCGTACAAAGTTTGTAACCGCACCGATCGAACCTTACTGCGAGCGTTTTAACGAGAGGCAATTTGTGGGCGGCTCCACGGAACACTCGGTCGTGAGTTGAGGACGGTAATGTTGGGACATCGCTTCAGTTCCGTACTGAGCCGATTGTTTGTTAACGGGGTTGTCTCGTCACTCTTTATATTGCTGTGATACTGAATGGAGACGGGATTGAGATGTTATAGTTATCTCGTTGTTAAAGATTTGACGTCTGCTTACTATAGTTTTTGATGGCTTTATAGATAAAGTTAAAGGTTTGCATCACGAACAGATCGTCACAGCCTTCTTACCCGATTGCGCGAGGAGTGTTATGTTTTTCAAGCGAATGTATGTACGTGAAATCCTTTGGTACGCCCTACAGTTCGAACAGTTTGACGGCTATAGATTTTTTGACAATACTCTACCCTTCCATTATTGCAGTCGAGTTTTCTATTAATTATCATTATTACTCTTATTAATGATAAGGTACTAGTTTAAGTAGATACATGTATGTATAACATAAATCTATCGGACTGTGTCTTTGTATTGGTGGATTCGTGTTTTATGTACTTGAATAGACGACAACCCAGCAAGCAAACTTCACGCAAGTAGTTACGCAAATGAACATCACATGATACCAAAGGAATCTCCGACGTGTTGGAAACATGAAAGAAAGCACTGCCTGTTAAGTTGCGGACACAGTTCAGATTATGAATTAAATTACAAGTCGTTGCGAGACCGTTTTGCAAGATGTTAGATAAAGATTGCCGTGGTTACAATATAATGTAAATGCCTTATTACGCATATTATAGACTTTATGTTAGAAATTTTCTAAATTATGGTATGACCACATCAATTCAATATCGATTTGTATTTTTTTTCTTTGGTCACTAAAAAGCAATTGCACTTTCTTAGTTATTATCCAATTGTGATCTGTCACTTTGATGAAGTTTCATCCATTAGGTTAGGGCAAAGGTTCGCAATTTTTTTTTTCTCATACCACTTTCAAAATTGCTGATAGAGGTAGACTCCTGAACAATAAGAACGTTTTCTATTTTTGGAAATATCGGACCCGTAACAGTCGCTGAGCTTTTTAGTTCTACAATATTAAAATGAGTTATATCTTTGTGGACTCCCAATTGGAAATCGGGAACCCCCATTTTTTTGTCACCTCAACGTAGACCCTGTTAACCCTCCCGTTGACCCTCCCTGGGACTGTGGGAATCAGTGGGTTAGGGTTATTTTCCTTGGTGCCAGTTCGGTTCGGTATCAGTTCTGGCCAAAGTCTTTCAATCCATAGCTATCAAATTCTTAAACCTTCTCAATACAATGGAATAGATCATCAGTCTGGCGTATCGACAAAGAAATTATCAATTTTAAACCCATAACCCTTCAATACAACAAAACTCTGCTCTAAGCATTGCTAACAATGCTAACCTTACCCTAAAGTTCAATTGCCCAATACCGGTCCCATCGGTACGAGACAGTTAATCGTATCTCAAACAAAAGTAAAAGCAGATAAACATTCCGCGCCGGGTTTAGAAATATAAAAGATGCGTTATCGAGTATGTTAATGGCCAAAATCAACAAGGTTGCGTCGAGAGAGCCCTGTTTGCTTTATCAAAAGCCTGCCGTGGTCTTATTACGTATTCTATAAAAACGAGAAAGTATTTTGAATCAAAGACTTAAAAAGAATTTACAAATAAACGATTAGTTAAACACGCACGCACACATCTACGATCTGGTTTTCTTTGTTAAAGGTCACAAAAACATAAATGGGTTCATCCCAAAAATTATCTATCAGGCGGTGCGGGTGTCTCCTCATAACTGAGTAGAGGTCTGTATGTGGCTTCTCCGGTAAAGACTGATGAAGAGTTTTATTTTTCAATCCAAATGTTGAAAGCATTTATACTGTTCCAAGATCTTGAAAATCTATGATAAAATAATTATGATCAACATTTAAAAAATCTGGTTGGTCAATTATCTAAATAAATCCTGAGATTTTCTTTAATGTCTTATTTTACCCTTTGGATCATTCTTCAGAATTTATCCCTTTAATATTAAACCTTATTAACATAGAGACTGATAGAGATATTCAATATAGACCGAAAGCTCTACGATAACAGTAGGGACAGTTGGATATACGTAATAGTGTCTAGCGAAGGCTCACGGTCGTGTCGAAAGCTCCAAGGCACTCGCTCCACTCAGTCACGGACGAGACTCGGTGGATAACGCGAGGCTTGCCTGTCTCGCTCGCACACGGTCGTCTCACGTGTTTCATCCCAAAAGTGTATAAACCGTTTTTTAATCCTTTGTTTCTGCTACTTTGAATTTTAACGTTCTGATTTTTTTTTATTGAAATCTTCATTTAAAAATAATATTCGTAATAAAAAAATGCGATTTTTTTTTAATTAAACTCAGTTTAATTTAAATACGTTGATATGACGGTTATTCGAAATTTCAAAATTAAGTGATTGTGAGTACTTTATTTTTTCAAGTTTCCGCTATGAATAATAATGTTTTTTTTTCCTTTAGGAATTTTTATTGTTTGGTCGGAGAATTCGGGCTACATCAGTTTTTGTGTTAAATACATAATTCATGAAAATACTTCAACACAATTATTTTCGTTTGTGGCGAGTTTACTTATAAAGATAATTATATCCAAAGATCATTTTTCCAGGTCTTTGGATTAGGCATCACAGTTATAAACATAAATAATATAAAAACGGGTGATTTATTTCTTACGTTCATATTTTATCCAACGAGAGAGAGTGAAGAGAAGCGTAAAGTAATATAAATAAATATTATATGAGCGCTTCACACGACCCTTGATTCGCAATATTTTTCGCTGGGGAACTTTTATTGAAATAAGCTTTTGTGCGTGAGTTCTATACATTCAGTTCAAGGAGCAAAAAATGCCAAGAATATCAAAATAAAAAAGAACAAAATAATAAGAAATATATTTTAGCAGTTACCAATTATTTAGGAAAATTTAATTTTGGAATTACAAGAAACAGTAATGTTGTAAAAAAGAAGTTTATTTTTTTTATAAAGTGTAACTAAGCATAAAATCTAATGAAACTGCAACATAATAATTTCGTCACTTAAACTCAACCGTGTTCTCAAAAATACAAAAGTGGGACAGAAGGAATAACTCAAAGTCATTAACATCAGAATAGAGATTATCCAACGTGTTGTAACCAGCCAGCTATTATTTAACTAACCAGTGAAAAAAAGTATAGAAAAAGTAAACAATCACCTTGTATAATCTTCACATTTAACAATGACTTCCCTCAGTGTTTTTGTACTAGATTTTATACCGTATAATCGATAACCGTAGCTACCATAACAGCTCGTTACATGATTGTATGAAGAAAATTAGTGTATCTTACAAATATACATACACATTGTATTTTAATAAGTGTATGCTAATACAGAAAATTAAGTAAGTAATGACCTGATTAAGTAAGGCTGACTGGATTTAATATGGTAATGATTTTATATGATTGGTCATTGGCTAATAATGAACAGCAGATTTGTTACGACAATGTTCAAAAATTCGTTAATTGATTGCGGAATTAAGTGGGTAAATTGGTTTCTGTACATACATTGCAGAATGAAAATAACAAAAATGAATATTTATTCATAAAAAAAGGAGTTCAATAATTTGCAAAGCACAAATTGCGTTTTCTTGTTACTTCGATAACAATTTAATTTACTGAGAGCTTAATATAACGACCTCTAGAATTAATTAACCTCATCACGACGTAGACACTATTTGATTAATGTATAATATGATTTAAGTCAATCATACATGTCTACATAGGTACTTCTTGCATGTATCTTGTCATGTAGTTACAATATTTACATTATAATTTTATGTTCCCCGGCGACTTCCTTATTAATATTTTCGGACTTGTAATAAATGGTAATTTTACATTCTCTGTATCTAATTGCTTGAATTTTAGAGTTTTAGATGTTAAAATTTGATATTTGAATTTAATGTTTTAATTTAAAAAAATGTACCTAGTACACTTTCCTTCCTTAAACCAACCATCATAACACTTAGTCACCGGGTTAAAAAACAAGATTTTAAATCCGTTTATACCTCATTTTGCGTAACAATATTGCGTATAAAGCGCGTGTCATATAGTTCTTGTTAGGGTGCCAATAGTTCTATTCTATAGTGATTGTGATTGATTGATTGTGTTGCAAGTTGCAAGTGCTGAGTAATTTGCTACATTTTTCTAACAAGCCGATGCGTGCGATCTATCTCACGCCCGACATACTAACCGTGGCTGAACTGTGACGTAACTTCGTTTATAGTGGCTTTCAACCTTTTTGAATAAGTAACCCATTTGCTTGTTAAAAATTATGGTTATCCATCAGTGTCATATCAACCAGTGTTTTAAAAAATATTTAGTTTAATTTTTGTTTCTGTAAACTGCAAGCACAACTTTGTCACTAAAATTGTTGTTTATGATTTTTAACATATGTAGAATCTACAGATGTTTTCCTTGTTTTATTAGTAACGACTAACATAAATAAAGGTTTATCGTTTAAAGATAGATCCAAAGGTTGAAAGGCTCTGGTTTGACAATAATTGTGACAGGCGTATCAAAGCAAAGATTGTATGATCTTACGATGATCTTTACTTTAGAAAGTTAGCTTAAAGTTATTTATTACCATGACTTAATTTTTTTTTTAACAGTAATTATTTGATTTTCGAATTGACACAGTTCCATGGCGCTTTTAATTTCGTAAGTAAAGTCAACAGTGTAATGAAATTAGGTATTATCTTGTTAATTTTACCAATTTATGTGTTTGGAGACCGTATTAACTGTGGATTGGTGCAATAGCCTCGGACGAATGCAGATTATTGCAATTTAATCAACTGTTTAACCTTTAATCAGTAATAAAGTTTGCACTTCAGGCATTATCGTAATACAGTCCATGTACTAACAAGGTCTGTTTTGCGTAATCTATTTTAATCTTGTTAAGTAAGCGCTTAAATATCAGAAAAAAACAACAAAGATATAAATATAATTATGTTGTTCCACATAGATACAAATAGTCTATACAAAACGTACGCTCATTCAAATTGTAGACAATTTTTAAAATACAAAGTGATTTTTAAAGGTTCATTTGTTCTATTTATGTTGGTGTTTGATGATTCCACATCAGGGTCAATATTTATGGCACAGGAAGTGCTTCAGAAACTTTTTGTTTGGACAAAACCTTGATGGCTTTCTTACGCGTCTATTTTTTTGTGTCCAACTTCATGGTTCATGCTCTGATGATTCGGCTAAGATAGAACTCGGTTTATCAGGGCTGCTATTAACTAAATGTCCGTTCCCGGACAAAATCAAATCCTGGACATTTGCACAAAATTATGATTTTTTCTGGACGTTTTCGAAAGTAACTGGCCAATTAAAAAGACCGTACTTTTAACGTTCCGAAGTAAATTTAGAACCTTTTAGTCATGCCATGTCTGTCGTCGTTCTGTCTATCCGTCATGGGTCTCATTCAGATTTGTTTTAATTTTTTCCTAGCCTTCAGTAGACCGACCAATCCTTGACAAAAAAAACTGAGTATTCTACGGTCAATTTTTCAAAATTCCATCGGATGGTCTCCGGTTACCCAGTTAAGTAGAAAAATCCGAGAAAACTCTTATAAATGGCAGCCCTATCAAACCATCTTTAACTAGGGGCCAAACGTAGCGGTTTACACGTAATCTGAGTCTAACTGGGTTAATAATTGTAGTCTATTTCGACACCTCCGCGGCGTCGGGACATCAAACGGTAACCAGACACCGTTACTCCGGATTGCCGTAATTTGCCTCACTTAACCGAACAATGCGGCGACCACGAGATGCGTAACATAAGTAACATAACATAACAAGGAAATCGTAATGTTGCCTTAGGTTACCGTAACACTGTTTACCGTTTTTAATGGCAACTTTAATGAAAGAGGTACGCTTAAAACGGTTTATGCACTTTTTCGTAAAACATTACATACTGAAGTTACGTGGTTTTAGCTTCTTTATTACGTGAATTATTTATATCCGTGTAAACTAAAAGCTAGCGGAACGTAAACGACGGAACATGTACACATGCAAGTATTGAGCAGTGGATTAAAGAAATTACAAGTAAACAGACGTGGAAGTGAATGATAAACTGTTAAGTGAGCTGTGAAATTGGACAATGATGTGGTGTTTGAAGTTTATATAGTTGGAATTAAAAGTTAGAATGGCTGTGTGGGTGTGGTTGACAGCATTGCTCTGTGGGAGTCATGCAGCAGTGTTGCCACCACCTTGGGCAGATGTTAGAAGGAACCCCTGCGCTGCTCATCCGCGAGGGTGGCTCATGCTGTACTGGCCTACAGATGGGAAATGCTACACAATTTACAAGGTGAGTAAACTGTAATTTTATAATAGATACTAGAAGACCGGGCAGACGCTGTCCTGCAATATATTTTATCTGATAGTTTGGTTCATAATTCGATTTTCATTTACCTTTTGCTCTTTAGATTGGACAACTTTTTCTATGACAGCGTTTTAATATTTTTCTTATTTTAGCTGGTTCCTTGAAGTATTTGTTTGAAAAAATGTCTTCTTTTAGTTCTTCTTCTTTGTATAATATGTCATGACTACGCAGGATTTCAGGATTACACTTTCGAAATATTTAATTAAATATAGTTTTAATTTTTATTTCAATGGTCTTTCTCTGGTTAGGTGACGGGCTAGCTATGAGAACAAATACATGGATTCAGTACAAGCCAAAGGAAACATACATAGATCCCAATTACGTACCGATAAAAATGACCTTATCATCAAAATTCTTTGTTACATGACACAATGATTACCGTGAACTATAAAGTTACAAGTTACAAGCAACCAAATCGAGTGACGTAACGCAACAAAGCAAAACTATCTTTGTATACTTAAATGTTGCATAAATCTACCTACTACGTATCTATGACTATGAAACGAGTATTGACGAGGTATATTAGATGTATAAGATACAATCGCAAGGATCAAGTAGGTCACTAGGCTGAGGAAAACAACGGTCACGGTCTTTAAAAGCATGGACGAAACTCAAAACTGGATAGACCGGTATGGTTGTTGTATTCGATGATACTTCGACAATTTAGATGGTAATTATGTATCTTTCTATCGTTTTCTATCGGGTCACGATATCTATTGTGTAACGTTAGGTTTTATGTTTAAAGTTTGATTCGAGTTTTTAACATGTGTAATGTGTATTGATAGATTTGGTATCCTACGTCCGAATTCCGAGTTTTAGACATTTTAAGCTACTCGTGATGCAGAATACGGGATATCAAATGAAGAAATGGATTAGGTTCATTTGTTTGGAGGGTGTAGGGTTATAAAATGCCCAATATTATGCTACTAGCTAATGTCTCCTACCGTTGTTAGGTAGCTACCATTCTCCTTAAAAATCAGCTTCAATATCTTTTTGTTTTCATTAGTTAAGAGGCTATAGGGTTAATTAACTTGTGGGCTTATTTTTTGCATCCTTCTTGTTAAATTTTAATCTCAGTGTCACTTTTTGTTTGACTTTTTCATGCTCATCTGAATGTTATGTAGGTATCTGGTTAATTAATACAGTTTGTTAATTAATACAGATGGAAGTTTAACTAAGAATGGTTATTGGTAATTAACCATCCGTCGCGACGTGACCGCGTAACTGTAAAGTGAAACATGCAGTCATTAGTACTTTAATTAGTTCTCATTATTGACTTTACTATTAACTCTGTGCTATTAACTTAAACTACATTCTACAAACTACCGGTATTTGGTCGACTGACTGCAATTCAAACTTATTTAATGTAGTACCTCCTCTATGAATGATATTTAAGATCATTAGCAAAATGAAGTCTTAGCTTATACATATCATATTTATATTAGTTTTTATAAGCAGAAAGCTAAATAAATAAAAAACAACCTGTGCACTATTTTGTGAACCATGAACATTTAAAAATGAATTAGATAAAGCCTATAAATAAGCTAGTAATACCTACGTAGATTTAACATTGGTGGCGCCACAGATATTATTATAATTTTTTAATTGTGCTATGTATGTACTAACATGATAATTCTCTTAAGTTAAACAATCTAAATCAAGTGTTAAAACCACAGTCTGTTGTATCCGTAAATGTACCACAAGTCGGGCATCCTTCCAATAACAAACGGTAACATGGTTTATTATTGTAGAGAAATCCTCGAGTATCCTATCATATGCAAAAGTTAATTAATACTACCCATTATTAAGGTGTCATCAACACCATGAGATTTAACTATGAAGTAGGTTCGCTACGTGCGATATGGTAAACCCGAAAAGAATTCACTTGCGACAAATCGTTTCTATAGAAATAGCAATGTATCAAACGGAACTCAGACATGTTAAACTAAATATGTTACATAATTAAATTTTCATGTTACATAACAAAAGCAAAGTCAATCCCATATTCCAACAACGCGAAGTTTTGAGGGCACCAGTTAGCAATCCTTGCCAGTTTCGAGAATTCTCATTTTACGCACGTTTATAGGGATATTAGGATCCCCGTATTTATTCATCATGAATACTGGGTAACTTACAGCTGTCAAAATAGATGTTTACGCTATTTTAAAACTTAAATCAATAAGTACTGAGGGCTATATTGGCGTGTAAGACACGATTGTATTTTGGACGCAGTACACGTCTTAAACTATGCCCCAAACGTGATTTCCGGAATATTATACAAACGGTTTAACGTGTATTACAGAAATATTATTAGTACGCTGGCCCGGCCGTTGTCCGCGTTGCCAATGTCCCTTTGGAATTATAAGTACGACTTATGGTAGATTATACAACTGTTCGGTAACCATTTAGGTCGATTTTGTATTGTATTTGTAGGTCGAAACCTTGAATAACTTAAGTTTAAAAATTAATCACCATCAGTAGTTATGTTATACTTAGTTCGGTGGTAAGCCATAATATTTCAGAAATCGAAAATAATGTGTTGAAAAAAAAAACAATTTAATTGCAACAAGTGATAATTAGTTCTTAAAAACGTACATAAGTTTTCCAAATTAAAGGCGCGTAGGGAGTTCTAATTCAGGAACTTCTGTTCGAGAAACTAACATTCAAATTCAAACCACTAAGCTTTCACTGTTGAGGCCAATATTTTAATTTTTACCATTTTGCGCCATATTGGATCGATGGAGGGATTAGCCCATGGTTCTCAGGCTATCGATAACAATATCAAATCCCACGACAATAAGTAAGAAGGATTGATCAAATTTGCGTACGGCATGACAACAATACAATAGGTTGTTGCAACGCAAAGATCTTTCAACAATACAGAATACTCCTAATAAGACAAAAGTAACAATGGCCTATCATAAAGCTAGGATTACTAGTCACGTCTGTTTCTGTTTAACCTAGTGTGACCGAGTAAAGCGTGGGGTTTCAGGTTCGATTTCTGGTCAGGACATAATTATATTCCTACATATAAGGTACAAATAAGTGTTTGTTTTTCGATTATAGATGTTTAATTGTCCTGGTTTATGTGTGCTTTATTAAATGGTCAAATACCCATATATGACAATGACCATAATAGCCTTGCTTGACTTAATATTGTCACAATGTCTATTATGTGGACTGATTTTAAAAAGAGGTTAGGAGCTTCTTTCTTTATCTTCTTCTCTTCTGCTTCAAAATATCTTTGCGAAATGGGAGTAGATAAAAAAAATACGTTCATAATGTTACTATTAGGCTGGCTTAATATCTGGGCAAGATTCCTAAATTACCACTATGTCAGAACACTTAGATAATGTTGCCGTATGGAATCTTCTAGAAAGGTCATAAAGAGCAATATACAACTTTACAAGACCATTAACTTAATGTTGCGGTATTAAATCTTCCAGAAAGGCCATCCATGTCCGGACACTCAAGAGCTGAGTCCTGGTCGTTGGGGCGGCAGGACGGTGGCGGAGTGCAAGTGTCCACCTGGCACGGCTCAACTACCACACACCACCACATGCCACAAGCTGTTCGAGAAGGGCCCCTGTAGACCTGGGGAGTACTTCGCGCCCGTCGAGGAGTCTTTCAACAAGCGAGGGTAGGTAAGCATCACTGACGCTTATTATGAAAGATTTTTGATTAGCGAAATATACTCAGTGACGTGTGTTATTTGGTATTAAAAGCTACGATCCATCTGTAACATTATCTGGTTATCATAGAATGGTCTGATATGTATCTGCAAGAATAGCAGGAACACTTTTGGAGTTTTCTTTTTTACTTACCTCGTTTTGATTTTACTTAGAATGATATAATATTAAAAGAATATAATGTGTAAAATGTAGGTTTGCGCTAGTAATTACAAGGAAGAAATTATTTTTTATCCAACACAAAATATGTTATTTCTTCATCATATTCAAAACGGAATTACTCATGATTCTATAACTTGCATCACTTACAAAAGTTTCGCGACAAAGTCCGCTAATCTATTGGTTCCGGCTCCTACATTGGGTAACGCTAACGTCCTTGTTAAAATAAGGTCATTATGCGTAGTGTCCAGTGAGTAATCCGTTGTTTTGTATGCCAGCGAGCGGCAGGGCATGTGCGTGAGGCCTCAGCAGTGCGCCGATGAGACCTTGCTCTACTGGCCGCCTGATGGACGATGCTACTACAGGCACACCCAGGGGCCATGCTACACGGGAACCGTGCTCGACGTTGGAGCCGATGGATTGGCTAATTGCAGTGTAAGTACTAAGCTAACGAGGGAATAATTATGTATTGTACAAAAAGATCTTGTAAGCCTTGCACTTTCTTTGTAATAAAAATGTGACGGGACAGTAGGCAGGGTTATGGAATATGGGGGCAAAAGATGCCCATAGATTTCAGGAAAACCAATATTAGTAACTATATATTATTAGTCTGCCCAGTCATTGTTAGAAAAGTCCAATAGTCAAGATGTCTTTTTCATCTCCAAATTGAAATGGTTTAGTCTTTAAACGAACTGAGGCTTCACATCTTGAAATCACTGACGAATCAGTTCCTGCAGTGACCTTCTTTATTTATGCTTTCCAGTGTCCGATTGGTGGGCCGCATTATTGGTCAGTGGACGGCAACTGTTACGCGCACTATTCCCGAGGGCCTTGCGAGCGGGGTCAACTGTTCTTACCTGGCGGGAAATGTGGCTGTGAGACCCATCTACCACACTTTCACAATGATACTGGAGGATGTTATGAATTAGGTAAGCATACGCATATGATGGTTTAAGTGTGTCTATGTGTTAAGGAGTCCCACTAAACTGAGGCATTAAAGTACGTAACCTTAATGTAGCTGAGGCTAACTAATGTATGAGTGTCTGGCTTAAGTGACGATAGAAGCTGTTCTTGAGAAATCTTCAAAGTTACGTCCGTGTGAAAAGTTGTTTGGTGTCATGTAGCGAATCAATGAAAACCGTGAAATAGCTCGACCGTGAGTAAGAATTGGATACGTGATTTAACAATAACTGACAAAGTCCATGTGTAGCAACGATGGAACGAATTATCATGTAGGAAACTTATCTTGATTTATGCTTACATGTAGCTTAATGGCCTAGATTCCTTACTTTTTTTTAAATTAAAACTTACTTTATTTGAATACTTGTAAGTATTTTAGTTGGTTTCTATAAAAATGACTATGGAAACTAAGATTTTTGTTTCGTAATACGCGACCAGAAAGCTGGAAGCGTTCTCGCTCAGTGTATGTATAATAAACATTCTTATATAGTAAGAAAATGCTGCCGGCATTTTGCTTGTATACTGCATTGCAGAGGCTCATTACCTCGTTTAATTTACTAATTGTATCCTCAAACTCTCAGAACACAAGACGAGAACTTACATTTCTTTCCCTACTTGCCAAGTGAAGAAAGCGTCCCTCGCTCCGTCGTATGTAAATAACTGATAGAGTCCCGACATTTTCTGAGGTTTAACAGCGACATTCCCTCTTCAGATTCAATAGGGCCGTGTCCCAAGGGGCATTTGTTCTCAATATCTGAGGTGTCCTCTCGAGGGTCCCGGTCGGAGTGTAAGTGTAAGGCGTTCCATGCTCGCGCTTCTGATGGAGCCTGCTACCGACTGTACACTAGAGGACCCTGCGCCCATGATGAGATGATTGCTAGAGGAGGAAGATGTACTAAGGTAAGGATAACTGGAATAAATATTAGTTATGTTACGGATAACCCATTAAAAACAATAGATGGATCCATCCAGCCGGAAAGTGACGAACGTAAACGATGTTCTGTTTATTCTTTTTTATGGATCTGTGTTATACAGTAAGAGTTTATGGTTATTCTAGTCTTTGGAATTATAAGGAATGCCCCATTAGAACAATTTCTCTTTTAGATTATAATCCACTTCGTAAGATATTTAAAATGATATCCTTAGTGGCGATGTCACTTAATTGGGCTTAAACTGATAGATTTCAACACTACTTTGAGCAACACTTAAAAAAACGTGTGGAATCTCATAACTGAATAAATAGTCTACTACGACAAGCTATTAGATATATATAAAAAATATTTCTTTAAAACTTAAACTTGCTAATTTCCCATATCCCTCTCTTCCAGGTACCCTGCGCAAGAGGCAGGCTGTACGTACCGGAGCGTCGTCGTTGCTACCGGCCGGGTACCGCGGAGCCGTGTCCCGCGGGGGAGGTCGTGGCCTTCGACTTCGAGGCCCGACCAGCCCTCGACGGCCTCAGCCACAACGGAGTGTGTGCTTGTGGCAGCGGCGTGTGCTCCAGGAAAGAGGTGAGGAAGTCGATGAATGATGTAAGGGTACTCCTGATTTTGTATTTTATTACAACGAGTATGACAGTTGACCTATACTAATGAAATTTTAATGATGAATAACCTACCATCGTTTTCGTTTCTTTGGTTTTAATACGACATGCAAAATGGTTATATTTAATTTAGAAAATAAATTGATACTCACGTGATCTTAGTATTCCTCGTAATTTTGTTGTCCTGTACGTTCCCTAGATGGCGCTATGATATTTATGTTTCTTCCATAGTGAAATAGGGGACGCTGTAATTTACTGCTTAGTAATGTTTTTATCTAACTCAATTCAGCCATATTGAGCTTGGTTAAATTTTGACCAAAGAGGGTTTCTCTAGTACTTACAAAAGATATAAAAACTGTACTTTCAGGTGGATGCCTGTTCATCCCGTAAAGGAGCAGCACCCTTCAACTCAACCTGCTACATCCTGCACACCCAGGGACCTTGTGACGAGGGTTCCTGGCTCTCCCTGGACACACGAGGACATGTCTCATGTCAATGCCGACCTGATAACGACTGCACTGACTCCAACAGCTGACATTGAGGAAAAGTTGGCCTATAGAGTACTTTATAACTTGGCCTTTGATTTTACTGTCAAGTGTTTGAATGATCTGGACAGATCAGTACAGCAATCCGATCTAAGGTTGAACATACTCGTAATTGAAGAGAATAAGCAAGATACCAGAGACTTAAAGAATCCTGGATGGATCTTTGATCTAGTGGAACTGTTAACTGTGACGTGGTAATTTCTAAGACTGCATGAACAACGAAATGTGATGACTATAGTGTAATTCAGAGTTATAAGAACGGATTTTTAGTACTCTTTTTGCGAGTATCGTAGATGAATAAGTTTTTTATAGAAATTAAATATTTATGAGTATACTGAAAATATTTTTACTGGAACTTTTACTATAATTTTCTGCAGTTATTTTATCCTACTAATATTATAAATGTGAAAGTTTGTAAAGATGTTTGGATATTTGGATGTTTGGATGTTTGTCCCTCCTTCACGGTCTAACCGTTGAACGGATTAAGCTGAAACTTGGTACACAGATAGGTTGCATCCAGGAATAGGACATAGGATACATTTTATCCCGATTATAGGTTCCCTTGGGACGAAATCAATATTTTGTTTATCGACTTTTCCGCGGGCGGAGCCGCGGGCATCGTCTAGTGTGTTATAAATCAATGTTAAATTGTGGAAGGGTTAGTGGCCAACCCAAGTTTCGGAATTTCTTCCGAAGGCTGTTATATGATAAGCCATTATGGATTGTCATTTAATGATAACAACCACGACCGAAGCTTATCATATCGTTCCTGCCGTGCTCTTTTATATAAATAAATGGTGGTATTGTCATTTGCCGCTTTATACCCTAATACCTCTTATAGAAATCGACCCTAAAATAAGACTGGACGCCTGATGGTAGTGATCTTCTTCGCAATATGAGGGACAGTAATAACCGTTGCATTGACAAACAAGAAGAAAGCGATGGACCTGTTACTTGCAAGATCCTTTGTCGTAGCAATATGAGAACACTAATGTATGCAGTTGTAGTATTTGTTTCGATAAGTAAGAGCTCTGTGCTAATACAGTTCAGTACCCCTAAATTAACAGAAAGACGTGTGTGGCGTGTGTGAGGAATTTAAGAGAATCACAGTAAAGATTTGGCATTTAAACTTGTTTGGAGAAGTGTTGAAAGCTTTATCAACAATAGGTAAAAATATAGATACAGGCAAGTGAGGTAAAAAAATACAGAATCTTATAAACAAAATAAATGTTCTCTCACGCAACATTTACTTAATTTCCCAGAACTACGTTCTAAATTAATTCTATTTTGAATTACTCTTGACTAATTAAAAAATAAATGTCAAGATCGCCGGTTCAGTAATTGCATCAGAGCTATCTAGCGCATGCCAGGTGATCTAATTTATATAGCCAGTGATTAGCTCTATACCCTAATTTGATGATTTCTACCTTAAGCCTATGTTAATAAGGTTTACATTTAAACTTAAAGAGTGATCTAGACAACCGAATACACTTTTTGTTGTGTCTGAACTGAACATGCGAGTTTTATAACGTTGGTAGGTGAGTTCTTTCTTTGTTATAAATTTTGTCCTGCATACTCTCATTGCCAATGTCTTTCAGACAAAATATTGATTATGCCTCACTAATAAGCTCATAGAACAATTACAGTAACTGGTCTTGGAAGAAGCAGCAAGTAACTCCCAAGGACCTCGATAACAGAATGGCGTTTCCCTCAACTCTTTCGGAAACTTCTTCAGTAGAGGCTACGGACTGAATTCTGATAGGTAAAAATATCCTTCGTAGTTAAAATTGTAAAGTAAAAGTATGAGTAAGAAATGTGAAGTTAACAGGTGCAGTAATAATAAATTCGTT